>QEOT01000481.1:63303-120404 GCA_003123785.1 Pterocarya stenoptera
AAGGGTACACAACAAAAAAGCAGACGATTTGGGTATAAATCTCAGAACGTCTGTTCCACAACCGAAAAAAAGCAGATGATCTGTACGCCTGTCTCATCAATATCAATCGAAGCTACGTCATACGCGTTTTCCAATCATTTAAATTAAATAATTTAATTCGCGTGTGCATGCACGTACATGAGCCCAATATTGCATCTGGGTGATGTGTGCGGTGTGACAGCGCAGATGGAGAGAGAGAGAGAGGAAGAGGCACATGAAAGCGTACGTTAAGGCTGCAAGTTTGCTTCCTTTCCATACGTGAGGAATAGCTTTCCGCATGAAAATTAGCAAACGACAACTATACGTACAGTACTACTGTCGAATCAAATAGGCCAAGGGAATTAGATTCCAACACCACCAATTTCCATTATACAATTAAATAATCAATCAGATCAATCATCCACCTTTAACTACCTAATATTAATGAAGAAATAATATATACAGTATAATAGTTAAAAATAAAAAGGTGTGAGATTTATTATTAAAAAATTAAATTTTATATAAATTTAATATTTATTTATTTATTTTTTAAAAAATTATATGATATTTATATACGTTATGACTATAAATATCATTTTTTATATTTATGTATGTCTTTGTTTATATATATAAAATTTATTATAGATGAATATTTTAGCCACCAAATTACAAATATTTTTTTATAAAGGTAAATTTATAAATTGATATGATAACTTGATGTGATACATTAGATTGTAAAGTTATTTTTATTGTAAAATTAAATATAATGTATCGTATAAAACTGTGTTAATTTATGAATTTATTTTTATTAAATCTCTTTATTAATTACACAAATTTATTCAAATCAAACAACACCTTTTTTTTTTCTTTATTCAGCTATTTTTTATTACATGCATGCTCGATTTGCCTTTGAAGTTCATGGCTATTATCAATTAAATAAATAAAATCTTCTCATATCGGAATATTTTACGTAAAACATGATCTAGAGGACCCTTTCATCATAAGTAGTTTTCTTAATTAATTCACTATATCTCATTAATTAAGAAATCCGTGGCATAGAGATTCTAGAAATTATAAGAACTACATTCCGTGTAATTCGATCCCTATCATGTTTTGCCTCAGTATTAACGGATGGATCGAGCCATGAATTTATGTTTAGAGTAGACCAAACTTTTATTGTATATATGCAAATTAAAGAGATGATGATGCATGCATGCATGCATGCGTGCGTGCATGGTGGTGGTGTGCATGCTTTTCCACCGTCAAGATCGAAGAATATATTCCATCGGTAGGCTATGTACGTTTAGGAATTAGCTTACTTTTTAAAAATATTATTGCAGGGCCCAGAAGTGGCTGACGTGGCAGTAAGAATTCCTCTTTAGGGTGCTGCTTTCTAATTGAAAAATTCTAATTTGCATCAAGGGTCTTGCTAGGGTAACCGAGAGTGGCGGCCTTCGAGCATTTATACTTATGAGGGTAAAATGTTTTTTTTTTTTTAAATTTTATGTGTTTTTTAAATCTCTTTAAGTATTTAAAAAAAATCATAAATTCATTTAAAAATACTTTCTTAGTAATTAAGTAAAAAAATATAAACAAAAATACAATAAAATATCAATCGATAACTTTTTCTCGTGCTGCATCGTCGACGTGGATGCTGAATTACTTTTCCTTTCCATGAAAGTCTATTGCCACTGTGCCAGGGATCTCGTTGCTTCTATCTACAACCACATTTCTAGGTTTTACTGTAAAAAGATTCGTGGGGTTTTTAAATTCATGTTCTGTACTTTTTAAATAATTTTGGGATCTCTTTCTTTTCAGTCCTAATATTAATACTCCAAAAACATTAAAGATATAAAAATAAAACCTACTTAATTATAAGTTTATTTGTTAACATACTTGATTTACGAGTTATTTGTGACGAGCATGCATGAAAAATAGAATCATTTCGATATAAAATAATCATTTTAACAGAAAATAATTAATCATAAATAAGTAATTTTCTTATAGTGAGCACAGTACTGTTTATTATGTAGAATTATAAGTATATAATAAAATCAAATAGAACCATTAATGCAACCAACTAGATTTATAAGTTGAACATTAATCATTTAAAAAGAAGCCTAATGCCTCAAAAAAGACATTGAAATTAGGGACATTAGAGATCGACTTGACAACTAATACACCTTTAATTTAAAATTAAACTAGCTCATCTTTTTGAGGAGACAAAGATAATATTCTACTCTCCTTAAACTTGGGGAGATCTAGGATTTATTATTCCTAAATAATGTGAGATTTTTACACACAAAAATCGATTTAAAAAAGTTCAAATGAACAATCAAACAAAATTAATGTAATGTCATTTCAAATTATATATAAAGGCGGAGTACTGATCAAAGAATTAACTTTCAAGACATGATTTGTAGACAATATCATCACTATTGGAGTACTCCATAATATTAGTCTCTACGACCGTTTTAAAAAACGGTCTGAAAGATATAATGTCGAATGCCATAAAAATCTTGATTGTCTACGTTAATTACGTGTCATTATACAAATTATGTGACATATAGGTCATGAGTTTGATATGTGGACATATAATCATCGTAAGCAAGAGACTGTTTTAAGAACGATCTTGTGATGTGTTGTCAAATGTGATAAAAGAGTACTTGAGGGTGTCTATTCAACAATTGGTTCTAAGTGAATTGGTAGTACTCCAGAGTCGGACAATCATATTCATGGACAGGTTTCATGACCAAAATGTTTATAATGTGTGTGTGGCCAGCCAATTAAATTAAGCTTATAAGCTTTGTTCTAAGAGAAATAATATTTACAATCATGCATGGAGTATGCAAGTACCGCGCAAATGTGAGTAAAGATCATGAGATATACACATATATATATTTTTATATATATAATGGATGCCATTCTTTTTCTAAAGGAGTATTGCATGGATACGCTTGTACAATACATGACTGTATCTAACATTACTCTTATTCTAAGATCATATCTTATCGTAGCGGGGGCCTCCGTATGCAGGCATTACCGATAGGGATAATATCTGCTTTATTGCCTACTCATACATAAAAGCTTCGTAACAAAGCTAGCTAGCTAGCTTAGCTATCTTAAAAAAAAGTTACTTTTTTTTCAAAGTTTTTTGGTGATATGTAATCTTAAAAGATGTGTTTTGAGATAATACATGTATGTGTTGGCTCATATTAATTAATTATATATGTCGATCGATATTACCTTTCCAATTAGGGGTACTTTTACGTTCCGTCTAATTAATTAAGACGTTAAAGTACTGCGTACAACTCATGTATATGTGTTACGTTTAAATTATAAGGGAAAATTCCTTTTTTTTTTTTTAATAGATGCATACATATTCATTTTATCTTTGTGTGTTACGTCTTTTCTTTACCTCTTGTGGGTCATAATAATCCTGAAATAACTATGCAGTTTCGTGGAATTACTCATGTTCGATCCGAGGGAACTAGATTCCTTATTGATGAAGAATTATATTTCTTCATGTTTTTGTTCCTTTCGATTGTCCCGGCCAGGCCTCCTACCCCCCCAACCATCTGTGCCGCCCCGTGTGGCCACAAAGGAATTCATGATTTTCTACCTACTCAATTTGGAGGTCTCTGTCTTTAAAAGGCATCATGAGGGTTCAAGAGAAAAAGAGTACTACGTAACAAAAGATCAGGACCGGAACAAAACAAATAAGAATGAAAAGATTACATGTCGATATAATATATTCCCAATTTTTTTTACTTCATGATTTAATGTTAAAGGTGAAAAGCAACTACGTATACATCAAGATCATGTTACGAGTTTATAAAAAGTTGACAAGGAATCAATCAAGGATATATATACAGTACTACTAAAACTTAGAGATCAATTAATCCAATTTGCTAGTATATATTATAATTATTTGTCCACTTGCATGTGTTGCATGCATGCGTGTGAGCATCACTTTGATGCTCATTCGTTGAGAAGAAATCAAGTTTAGATCAGTTGAGGAAAACTTTGACTAGGGTTCCCTTTATTTAATCAAGATCATTACAAAACCATTATTATTTTTTATTTAATTTTTTGTTTTTATTTCCAACAATTACGTGCTTGCTATTTAGCTAGGTTTAATTTGATCATCACAACAAATAAATTTTGGTACGTAGTTAGCTAAAATGGTTATATATCTATGTGGAGATATTATTGCATTTATAAGTGATTTTGAAAAATAATATTGAAACATATGATAATGTTTCTATGTAAGCTTTATACAAAGATTGATGATCGATCTTGTTGCAAGGCATCTTCCTTATTTTCATCTAAGTGCTGGTCCCAGGTTATGTATTTTTTTATTACATGATCCCACCACTTCACCCAAATAGTCAGTGGCAAACTGCTTTAGTCTCTCTCTCTCTCTCTCTCTCAGGGAGCCACTGATCTTTTTTTGAGCACTAAATCACAGTATTCCCAGCATCAGAGAAGCTTATATGTTAAGAGACTTCGTCCACTAAAACCCTAAAGATACAAGAAAACAAAAAGAGCTGAGAATGAGAGAATAAGAGCAAAGTAAGCAAAAGCCTCTCTAAGCTTTCCTCTTCGGCCTCCTCTTTAATTCTCTTTTCCCTTTCTTTCTTGGCTCTGGTATTCCCTTGGTGTGATTCTCCACCATATTTCCAAAAGACCCATTAAGCTTTATAAAAGAAAAAAAGATCAAGAACCATGGTTTTCTCGTCTGCTCCAGTCTATTTAGATCCTCACAATTGGCATCAGGTAAGGTTTTCTTCTAATTTCATCCACATCTTCCGAACCCCCAAAAAAAGCAAATTAAAAAGATAATTATTCCTATTCTCTACCGATCTAGCTAGCTTCTTGAATATACGATTTATTTGTTTGTTTATGATTCTCGATTACCTGATCAGTTTATTATTTTGCAGCAACCAAATCATCAACAAGGAAGTGACAGTCAAAACGTCCCACAGCTGCCCCCGCCAACCCATCATGCCGGTGGTCATGGTGCTGCTGGCTCTGTCAGGCCTGGTTCAATGGCTGATCGAGCCAGGTTATCAAAGATACCACACCCGGAAACAGCGCCTCTCAAGTGTCCGAGGTGTGAATCCACCAATACTAAGTTTTGCTACTACAATAATTACAACCTTTCTCAGCCCCGTCACTTCTGCAAGACCTGTCGGCGTTACTGGACCAAAGGGGGTGCCCTTAGGAATGTTCCAGTGGGTGGAGGTTGTCGTAGAAACAAGAAAAACAAAAGTAATCGCGCTAAACCCCCGGCTGCCGGTGAGAGGCAATCGGGTTCCAACTCTAGCAATAATGCAACTCCCTCTGCCTGTACCTCAGAGTTAATTGGTCATTTTCCACAGCAATCTCCACCGTTACCCTTCATGTCCTCCTTACAGAATTTTACCCGCTATGGTATGGGAAATATTGGCCTAAACTTCAGTGACATCCAGGCGCAGACTGATTTAGGGTATCAGATTGGAAGTAGTTCAGGTGGAAGCAGCACAATTTTATCTAGTGGAGTGGATCAGTGGCGTTTCCAGCAAATCCCTTTCTTGGGTGGCTTTGAGTCACCGACAGGTTTATACCCAATTCAAACTGAAGGTCATGTTGAAGCAACTTTAGCTGGAGATAATGAGCCACGGATCATGATGTCAAGTTCTAGGGTTTCTCAGCTGCCTCCAGTGATGAAAATGGAAGAAAGACACGGGAAAAATCCATCAGGTCTGAACTGGGGTGGAAATTCATGGACAGATTTATCAGGTCTTCACTCTTCTTCCACCGGCCATCTGCTGTAGTTCCCATATTTCCTTTCGTTATAAATAAGGTCATCATGAAGCCACAGTGCATTTTAATCCGGGATCTATATTAAAGATGGGTTAGATTTTCCACTGAAAATATTTGTATTGCAAGTCCGAACGCCAATATTAAAATGATGAAATTGCGGAGGCTGATTGAGGAAACTTGATCCCATGCTGTATGAAGAACCAAAAAAATGGTAGTATTCGTATTCATATGCTTTGTTGGTTCGCTAGCTAGTGTGCTTTTGTAACCTTTTGTATTAATGTATGGTCTTGTTTGCAGAAGCATTGTGTGTGTGAGGTTTTGGGTTTGTTGTTATATATAACATGACTATGAGCTTTTTTAATCTTATACATGGCAATGTATTTCCCAGTTCCATTTCCTCATGCACAAGCATGATCATGAACAGATCGAAATTACATGCGTTAAGAGTAAGAAACTTCGAGATCATCAGTACATATAACCAGCAGTTTGGGCAAGAAAAACCCTCACATATATTTACGGCAATCGAATGATCCGACTACGTGCAGTGCATGCGCAGATATTTAGAGATTAGGCCACACTAATGAGCTTAATTTGCTTAGTATTACCTGTGTGTGTGTTCCACACTTGCATTTAGACTGAGATTTGGCATTATTTATTGTCTTTGGTCATTTCTCATCATGAAGCGGTAACATGGGAAAATCTACTTGAGGAGTTTTATCTGCATTGTGCTCGATGTCTATGTGATTTGTCCGTGCCATCTTCATCTACATGACTACTTGAATTAGAAGACGTTAAAGAGGTTGCATTAGAGTTTCTTCCATTTGATACGCTAATGTTGGTCAGTCTTAGTACCTCTCTCTCTCTCTCGTTTAAAAAATTCGATCCGGCTTCCACCAAAAGGTGCAATTAATCCAGTATCCAATTGGGTCCTGATCGATCACCAGCGAATAGCATTAATGGTGTCTCTCTATCCTATTTATGACCAAAAAGAGTAGTGATGTTTCGGCCACATCTCTGAAAGACATGGATGCAATCTTCCCACATTTTATGCACCAGGCCTCTAGCTAGTTTTGGCAAGTTTTAGATTCAAGTAACCGTCCATCTCTGGTTTTTACGAGATCGTATGTTATTTCTTTTCACTTTTTCTTTTTAAAGATGTCATCTTCCCAAGAAAACGGTTTACTCAGAAACATGGGCATGTGTATCAGAGAGAGAGAGAGAGAGAGAGAGAGATCAGGTAGATCATCATAATTAATTCATACACAACTATAATAGTACTATAATGATTTGAAATAATATCCCACCAAAAAAAATCTTGTGATAATAAGCTGAGAATGAAAAGATGGGACGTACTTACAATTTGTTTGTGCTAGAATCAATGATGAAATCAAAGACAACGTACAATCTTAGAAAATGCCAAAAAACTCATTCAAAACCATGAACTGCCATTTTCAACCAAACAATCTAAGTATTCTCGAACTCGTTAGAAGAACAAAGTAGCGTTGATCGTGCATGACTCCGCAAGAATAGGCTTTGTCAGCTAAGAGCTGTACGTAGTACTTTAAGTTGTTTAGTTCAAGTAATTGGTTGGCTTTTTATATATTATCTCTCATGCAGTGGATAATTCTGTTGTAGTATTTCTCTCATTCATTTAAAAAACTATTCACGATCGAAAGACGACTTGAACATGGTCAAAATAATTATGACGTCTTTAGAAATTAAGCTTCGTTTTTATATAAGGAATGCCGCCGCCTCTACCTCCAATGCCCTTCAAATCTGATCTAGAAATGAGTGCGAGCAGTTCTCCGATCCACACCAGAAATTACGAACGTTAGTATTCAAATTATCTAGCTGGGTTTGGCACTCGATAGTCTTATAAAAAGAAAAGGAATATATCATCGATGCATGGATTTGCTTTTGCAAGGACCAAGGCTGCCCGGCTAGATTGAATAAAGCAATCAAAACACTGTCCAGCCACACAAAAAAAGTTCTCAACTCAAACACCCCCCCTCCCTCCGGCCTCTCTCTCTCTCTCTCTCTCTCTCTCTCTCTCGGTAATGGCAAGGAAGCATGGAGGATGGAGCGAAAGCAATCCCCTGTAATTACTAAAAATATTAATGTAAATGGTTGGTAAAGAAAAAGGAAAATTAAGAAAAGGTATAAAGAGGATCCATGCACTTGTACGAAGAAGAACGATCGATCAAAGAAGGGGTTCGGAAATTCATGCTTCATTTCTGTTTCATGTTGACGAGCACATGGATAGTCGTGAAATATTGTGTCAGTTAAGAAGTGCGTAGCTTTTTTCTTTTTCTTTCTTTCCTTTCCTTTTCTTCTTTCTTTTCTTTTCTTTTCTTCTCTCTCACTTGTGTGTGTATATCGAATCTGCTAAACAATGTTCTTAGGGTTAATAATTCTGTGCCCTTGTTTTCAAGTAAAAGGTGGGCCTGAATTTGCATTTCTGTCTTTCCTTGCCTGTCTTTGTCATTGTCGTCGTCGTCTTCTTCTCCTTTTTCTTCTTCATCATCTTCTTGCTTTATTTTTTTCTCCTTTTTTTTGTTGCACAGTTTTGCATGGAGGACCTCTTGAACGGCTTACTTTATCCCCCCAAAAAAAAGACCCAATAACCAATCAAATTAAGACAAGCACGTGATAATTATTTTGTTCAACCACATGAAGTATATATTATTATATCCACAACCTGTGCATGTTGTTTATCCGGCCTTTATTTATGTGGCAACAATTCCTCCAATATATAATCGACTGAGATGCTAGCTAGCTAGGAAGGAGGCCGGATATTATATATATATATATATTTATATATATGGATTATAGACATAGAGTTAACCCCATTAACTAGCTTGATTGCAAAAAACAAAAGAACAGAAGAGAAAAAAAAGTGCTTGCTTGGAAGTCTGACTGAGTCAAGCCCTTTCGACTTCCCAGCTTTTGAGCTCGAATCAGGTTGGGAAACTTCATTTTCAAGCTCAAGTACTCGACCGACCCAAAGCCTAATAATTAGTTTATTAACACCTGTTGATTGAAATAATATTTCTATTGAGAGTAATTATTATAATAACCAATTAAGCAAAAGGTAAAAGCAACTTGCATGCAGCAGCTAAATTATTTACTCCAAGAGATCATGATTTCGAAGCCGCCATTTGCGTTTAAATTTATAAGTTGGCAATTTGAGTTTCGTCCTTTTCCACAACTGTTTTAGGATGTGAATTCTAATTAAGGTCTGCTTAACTTACGGTACATGCACGTTGTTTTCAAGATAAATCTCTTCGAGAAAAGCCAAATTTTTATGTACGGTTGATCAGAAGTACGTACGCAGTACCATCCACAAACCATATATATGTATATATATATAAAACGAAGATCTCTACAAATAATATTTTTCTATACAATCCAAATTATATAAGCTTAATATTATAATTCATTATGATCTGCAGGTACTGTATGCTAGCAGGTGACAAAAGGTACACAGCCATGCATGGATATCTCCTTGTAAGTGTCAAGAAAGCCCTCGAAGCAAGATCTGTACACCTGTAGTGGCAGTCTCTGGTTCTTCCTTTTTCTTCCACAGTTTCAAAGCAAAAAAATGCTGAGAAATTTTTTTTTTTCTTTTTTCAATATTCGCAAACCAATGACGTTTAGATTGGACGCGGCAGCATTTTGTGTGAGCTGGCTGGCTAAATCTTTTCACAGGCGCACCGAGAGCGTCCACAGCCGCCCAAAGTAGTACGTACTGAAAAGTCTGTTCAGTGGCAATTGGTCTAGGAATCTTCACATGAACCAGCTACATCATGTGCTCTTCTCGCCTACTGGTAAAAATAAAAAATAAATAAATAGAGATAAGCCCCTGGTACTGTATATTGAACCAAGCCAACGTACGTTTTTGGAGGCCTACGTACGCTTCAATCAACCCTTTAGAAAGAGATACCTAGTTTATATTTAGGAGAAAAAAAAAACCGAAATTTGTTGGAGTACTTTGCAGTGATTTTAGGGTTCTTTTATATATTTAATGGTTCTTACATGTGAATCTGTGAGGGGATTTATTAATTTGTTTTATTTTTGATCTTTTTAATTGTTGGATAATTTTCTAATAATCAATAGGATTAGAATGAACTGCGCGAATACAATATAAAGCTAGGCATGTAGAGAAACTTATTATTTCACGACACGATCAATATATATTGAAACATTTATAATTAATTAAGTTACTATATATATGCAGTGTTTTTCATAAACTGCGATGAAACTGATCATGAGAAAGTTTTGCATGCGACGTGGGAGTAGTTTTTCTACTGCGGCGAAGACATGGTGATCATTTGCATTATTCTTTGAAATATGCTGCAATGACTAGCTAGCCAGCACAATGACTTAATTCCCTAGCTAGTACTTGATACTGGATATATATAATTATCACTACAAGAAAAATGAGTATTTGTAATCATTTGTTTGTGACGAAAAGATTATTTGTGACCAAAACAGACTCATTGTAACTGTAAATAGTTATTTCGCTAGAATTAACTGGTTGCAAATAAGCAATTTTCTTGTAGTGTATATATGTCAAAGCTCGAAAAGCATATACATTTCAAAGATTTAAAGGCTCAAACTATTTATATATTAATTATTAGGCTCATGATGATCAATTAGTATGTAGGAGTTTTCCCTTGAAAATTGTATCAACCAAGATATTTGAAGGTCATCCTCATATAAAAAGTTGTTTAATTAGACTACTAATTGCTAACCAAAGTTGAGAGGCCATTTGAGTATCTATATGGCTGCATGCGACAAGAAAATGCAGGTGTCGGCCGCTCATGGTGGGAAAAAGGATTGTAAGACTTTTAATTATGAATTATTATTTTTAGATTGAACCAAGATTATGCATTAATTAATTAAATGGTTTTTGAAACATTTTTGGGAATAATGAGAAAACCATTAAAGATATAAAAGGGTGGCCAGCATTTCATCTGAAAGAAATTCGTTTCGGCCAAGAGAATACTCCCGAGATAATTAATGAAAGTCATGAGGATCTAAGGTGAGTACCTATACTTTCAAAGCAGCTTGTTTGACATCCACGATCTAGATTATTCAATCTCTTGGAAAAGAATTTCCTCAACTATTTCACCAGCTTGCTTTTCATGATCTTAATTAATGGCTTCTGATCATTTCAGAACTTTTGTTTTTTGTTTTTTTTTACATTCAATTTATGTTCACTAGGCTAGTCCTTGGCCGGGTTTGGGTAGCAAAGTCCTCCCAACTCATTCCATCTCAATTCAATGTCCAAACACCACAAACACATATATTTTTCAATTTCAAATTTTTAATTTTTTCACCTAATCATTATAAAATTTTCAAATCTTCAAATAAAATACATAAAACAATTCAGTTTTTTTAAATTCTAAAAAAAAAAAAAAATTATAATAATATTTTAACTTTCTAATATTTGTATTCATCTTTTACTCTCTCATTTTTCAAAACCCCATAAAACGTATTGACTTAAATCATTTCACTACTATTTACAAATCATCTAAGCTCATCACACTATCCAAACGAGGCCTAAAAATCCTTCAATAGGAAGATGTAATGACATGTGTTGGGTCAAGTCTAATATTCTAAGTTAGTAAAAGAACAATGCAAATCAACAATAGAGACAAAAAAATTTCAGATTATAAATGTGGAAAATAAATTAAAGAAAAATTAAGCTAAAAACATGGTTTAGAGGTTACTAATCATGTGTGAGATGATTAGTGCATCTTAACTCAAGTTAGAAGCTTAACCATAGTTAGGTGGGAACCTTAGGGCCTTGTGGCACATCTTGAGCTTGAGGGAAAACAATTGTATGGTGTATGTGAGCTTCAATTAGAAGGATAAAAATGAAAGATAAGGCTTTTGGGCCTTGTGAGTTGGGCTTGTTGAGTCATTTGTGTAAGCCTTGGGTGTGGGCTTTGGTGTGTTATTGAATGGATCTTATGTCCAGATTTGAAGGCTCATCTAAGACCTCAAAGGCCTACCAAGTTTAGGTCCAAATAACATATCATTCTAAGGTTGGGCCAAAGGCCTTCACTTTTACCAAGTTAGGCCCAAAGGCTTCAAGCCTATTACACATTGGGCTTAATCTCTAAGATTCTTCAAGAGGGGCCTAAAACCTTATAAATCTAAATGGATCTAGGCTTGTGGTACATATTCCTAGCCCATCACTTCTTTAGTGATTGAGGGCCCTTAATTAACTACTCTTGGGCTTACCCCTAAATCCTTCCATACTTGACTCTTTTTACTTAGCCCACTAATAATGCCAAGTGTCATACCACTGTTGGCCTCATTGGTTGTAAATCCTAAAATAAAATACTATAACTCTTCCAATAATTCTAGCTAAACCCAAAATGTGATTCTTAAGCTTAAAAAAAAAAAAAAAATCCCTAGAAGTTTTCCAAAAAATATAATCATCAACTTATACTAACTAGGATTAAATGAGCTAAAGTCAAGTCTTAATGGACCTTTCAAGTGGGGTGTTATGTCCTCCCTCCCTTGAATAAGACTTCATCCTCAAGATCGAGGTCTTAGTCAGTAAAAACACAAATATATAACATACAATTGCTAAGCACCAGCGACTCTATGGCTCGGAGCTCGAAGAGGGGTATTTAGTGTCATCTTTTGTGAGCTCGTCTTGCTTGTTATAGTAGTACCCATCCTCATTGGACTCACAATATGCATTCATTCGTTCCTTATTCATCCTTCGTTGCTTAATTTCTACACTCTTAACTTTGGGATCCCCTTTCTTGTAGTAACACACACGACTTGATGAAGAGTCAAACATCTCTGCCTGTCGTTGCTCAGCTGCCTGGCTGGACTCGAGCTAATTGAGTGCAATGGGACTGGTCGAGCTAGTTTGGCGTCTAAGCCAACGAGTCTTAGTCTCCCCAATCCATCTAGTAGGGTCATAGGGTTGGTGCTCCTCATGGGATAAGGCTCTCTGAGTCCTGATGTTACCTCTTCTATCATGATCGAGTATATGAGTCCAATGATACTCAAATCTCTCCTGCTGGGTCCAATAAGTATCCAGCATATGGTTTAGTCTTCTCTGTCTTCGTTCGGCTTTAAGCCTTTATACTTGGCTAGGGGTCATAGAGAATCAGTGAGCAGCGCTGCCGTTACTAGCCATGGTGATGCTGTAAATAACGAGGAATCATGGGTCACATGTGCGAAAAGAAATGGGTGCCATGCATCCATGAATGGATGCAAAGGCTATGATGCGATGTGATGCCACACAAGTCACAAGCCAAACATATAGGGGTATTTGTTCTTCACGTCTTCTTCTTTCTCCCATGTAATTTCTTCAATGTCGTGATTTTGCCAAAGCACCTTAACTAGAGAAATTTTTCGATTCCTGAGTTCCTTCTCTTTCCAGTTAGTAATCTGAATAGGAACTTCCTCATAGGTTAGATTAGGTTGTAATGAAATATCTTCCGCATCTACAACTAGTGGCGTAAAACTTTTCTTAAGGGAAGATAAGTGGAATAGTTGTGGATTTCTTAGAATTCTGCTGGAAGATCAAGTCTATAAGCAACCGATCCTACTCTTTCTGGTATCTCATAGGGTCCCTCGTATCTTGGACTTAGCTTCCCCTTCTTCTCGAATTGAAATACTAATTTCATTGGCGATACTTTGAGGTAAACCCTATCACCAACTTCGAACTCAATGCTCCTTCTCCGATGTTCGACATAGCTCTTCTGTCTGTCTTGAGTAGCCTTCATCCTTTCATTTATTAAATGAATTTGCTCCTTCATCTCTTGCAGAATCTCCGTACCATAGATTTTTCCTTCTCCTACTTGATTCTAGTATAGGGAGATCTGCATTTCCTTCCATACAAAGCTTCGTATGGCCCCATTTGAATGGTGGCCTGGAAGCTATTGTTGTAAGCAAACTTTATTAGTGGCAAGTGTTTTTCCCAGTTGCCTTTCCCTTGCAAGACATTGGATCTCAACATGTCTTCTAGAGTTTAGATCGTTCGTTCAGTTTGTCCATGAGTTTGAGGATGATAGGCACTACTAAACTTTAACTTGGTGCCCATTGTGTCCTGAAGACCTTGCCAAAAATGTGAGGTAAAACACGTATCCCTATCTGATACGATCATCTTTGGAACTCCATGCAGTCGCACTATCTCTGCTACAAATAGTTAGGTTAACTTCTTCATAGGGCCAGTATTCTTTATTGGCAAAAAGTGAGCACTTTTTCTTAAGCGATCGACCACAACCCCAATAGAGTTATTACCTATTGAGGTCCTTGGTAATCCAACCACGAAATCCATTGAGATATCTTTCAATTTCCATTATGGGATTGGAAGTGGTTGTACTCACCACTGGGTCTCTGATGCTATGCTTTGACTACCCTACAAACCGAACATCTATTGACATATTCCGCTATGTCCTTCTTCATGCCTTCCTACCAAAATTGTCGCTTCAAATCTTAATACATCCTTGTACTTCCTGGATGAACTGTGTATGGAGTCTGATGTGCTTCTCTCAAAATCATTTCCTTGATTCCAAATCAATTGGGATCACCTTCTGGTTTTGATAGTATAACAATCCATCATTCCCGCTAGTGAACCCTTCCATTCCTTCGTTCTTTCCCTCATTCTGCCTGATTTTTGACCATTTGGGATCTTCCATCTATGGCTTATTTACTTCCTTCGATTATATAGGTACAATTTCTTGTATAGCAGTGAGAGTTCCATTAAGATGAAGGTCTTTAATTAATAAACTCCTCATGCTATGCATAAGTGACTCCATCTCTGGGGTGGATTGTGAAGAATCATCCTTTTTCATTTTACGACTTAGCGAGTCTTCTATGATGTTAGCCTTCCCAGGGTGATACGTGATTTCACACTAGTAGTCTCTAATCATTTCCAACCACATTCTCTGCTTCATATTTAGATTTTTATAGCTGAATAAGTACTTGAAACTTTTATGGTCAGTGTAGATCTCATAAGTTTCGGCAAGTTTCGCCATACAAGTTGTGCCTCTAAATCTTCAAAGCGAAAACTGCAGCGATTAGTTCTAAGTCATGGGTGGGATAGTTTTGCTCATGGTTTTTCAGTTTTCATGAAGCGTAGGCAACAACTGGTTCTTCTTTCATGAGTACGCATCCAAGTTCTAATTTAGACGCGTTGCTATACACCATGTAAGGCTTATGTGGTTCAGCAGTGCTAACACTGGTGCGGTTGTGAGCCTTTCCTTGAGCTCTAGAAATCTTTGCTCACATTTTTCCGACCATACCTATTTATCATTTTCTTGGTTAGAGCAGTGAGTGGCCCTAATAGCTTAGAGAATCTTTCTACGAACCTTCAATAGTAATTGGCTAACCCAAGGAAACTCTAAATCTCGTGTGCATTGGTTGGATGCTTCCAATTCACCAAAGCCTCGATCTTGCTTGGATCAACTGCCACTTCTTGGCTCGAGATCACATGCCCCAAGAATTTCACCTCTTTAAGCCAAAATTCACACTTGCTAAATTTGGCATATAACCTCAGCTCTTTTAATCTTTCTAAAGCTAAGCGGAGATGCTGTTTCTGCTCTTCCTCACTTCTAGAGTAGATCAGTATGTCTTCAATGAATACGACAACAAAGCTATCTAGGTAGGGTTTGAATATTCTGTTCATCATATCTATGAATACGGGGACATTGGTTAGACCAAAGGGCATTAATAAGAATTCGTAGTGCCCGTATCTGGTTCAAAACGCCGTCTTAGGGTTATCCTACTCCCTAATCTTGAGCTGATGATATCCTAACCTCAAGCCTATCTTTGAGAACACCGATGCCACTTGCAATTGGTCTAATAGGTCCTCGATTCATGGTAACATATACTTGTTCTTTATCGTTACCTTGTTCAATTCCTTATAATTAATACACATTCTTATTGACCTATCTTTCTTCTTTACGAACAAAACTAGCGCATCCCAAGGTGACGAACTAGGTCGAATGAATCCCTTCTCCCGCAGTTCCTCGATTTTCTCCTTCAATTCCTTTAACTCTTGTGGGGCCGATAGAGTGCTCTATGGATTGGGGTTGTAGCAGGTCGTCAATGAAATGCTTAGGATATTCTTCAACTACGAGTATTCCTTGAATCTCCTTATTTCTATCAGAGTTTTCTACTATGAACGCCAGATAAGCCATAGTACCACCAGTGTTGCACTTCCTTGCTTGTAAAGCCGAAACTAGAAAGGGGGTAGCCTTCACTGTCCCTCTCATGTGACAGATCCGTCCAACTTCTGGTGGATCGAAGATAATTTTATTGTTTATGCAATCTTTCCTAGCATAGTGCTTGGATAACCAGTCCATTTCTAGTATTATATCAAACCACAATAAATTGAAGATGATCAGATCCACTTCCATCACCCTTCCACCTAGGCTTAGCGGGCAGTTCCTAAGGATTTAGGTGCAGGTGACCGTACTTATGTCAGGAATCGACACTACTACTGCTTGAGGTAACGTTTGGGTCGATAGTTTAGACGTTCATGCAAACGCTGCTTACACAAAAGACCTCGTTGCACTTGAGTCAAACAAGGCACGAGCCAAATATTCGTATAATGTGAATTTACCTTAAGTGCAATTAACTACCATGTACTTAGTAGTGATGCAAAATCCAGCTACGTAACTGCGGATCCGGGGCTGCAGTCCTCCTTGGAATTTCTATGCCTGCATCTTTTCGGTGTTGATTAGATGCGGAGCAAACATTCCCAGCTCCATAAAATTTGCAGTATATTGCTCGACTGTGAAATTTCCTTGTACTAAAATAGTGAACTCTTGAGCCTTCTGTTGCTTCATTGATTCCGGAATGAATCGATTATCGAATTCCTCTATTGAACCTAGTTAGAGCAGCAAAGTTGCCCAATTCCCTTATCAGCAGTTGTCTCTTGGTATCCCACCAGACACCAGCCTCTCCTTGCAACAAATGTCCGACCTACTGCACCTTTTGTTCCTCAGTATAACTGCTGATCTCGAAGGTCCTGTCGAGATCGTGTAGCCACTTGTTGGCCCTCATGAGTCCTTCGGTTCCCATGAAGTTAGGGTATCAGTATATCAGAAACTTCTTGTATGAGCAGTCTCGGTTTTCCATCCTTTCTTGCCTTTTTGGGCGAGGCTATTGCTAGTTCTGCCTTAGGATAATCTCCTTCTGCTGTTTCACCGTTTTCGTCATTTGGCGACTTGCATATGCCAAATCGTGTCCTCTGTTCAACAAGCGGTCCTGTTCCCTACGAGCATTGGATCCCTCAGGGTTTCTTTCCCTTTTGTCACATGCCATTTTGTTTCGATCGTCCAAATCCTGAGACACGTGTATTAAATCCAACTTCAGTTACAAGATTCAAGCCTTTCCAACTAAATATTCAAACCTACACTCTGGCATATCATTTGTAAGGACATGTGGTTTTACCTAAAAACGTAATTGCTTTGTTGCCACCCTGTAACGCTCCCAAACCTCAGCTTGGGATGAAACTGAGACTTAGAGTGTTGAGACATGCAACACATGGTTACATACCCCCGTTCATGACAGTTAATATGCAATGCATCCTAGAATGCACTTAGTAGTATGCAATAATCGTCGTAGAATAAGGGTAGCTAAATATAACTTATGCCAGAATGAACTAAACATCTCAATAGCATTAATGACCATCAAAAGTTTGAGCTTAAAGGTAGCATATCCTTAATACAATATACTTAAAATAACAAGTCTCCATGGTTAGACCAACTTTTTCATACACTCTAAAGTACGAAGAGTTAAAGCTATGAATATCAAAATAAGGTTTAGTCTTCGATCGAGGTCTGATTGATAAATATGAGACGCATTCTATGCAGAAAACTAGTATTTGTCTCCCACCTAGATTCCTCATCACTTTCAGAAAAGCTTTTATGCACATGTTTTTACTGAGAATATTTTTCAATTCAACTTTCAAACATAAAACCTCATCATCATTAAGCCATCATTATTATTAACATTAACATCATAACGTATGGTATCATCACAGTTCTCCTATGCACTGTGAGTAATTGTTGCTGACCGTAGTATAACTCATATTAAAGCTATGTTGTCTGCAAACTTGTTCTCAATGCATTGGTAACATAATATCATAACATATGCACCCACCAGCCTTAAGTGCTATAAAATTTTGACTTTGCTCCAGTATTCTTTAAAAAGAATTCATTCAAAACCTGTTAACTGTTGTTCGTCAACCCAGGGTTACCACTCAATTTTTACTTACTCCAGAGTGGATAGAGGAGTTCCAATAGGATAATTCTCCATATTAGCTTTTGGGGTCGTGACAAAAATTTAGTTTTCATGCTATGTTTGAAAATATTTTTCATGACTTGTATTTATAAGTATGCTTAATGTGAAAATGACAATTTTGTATAACGTGCTCAAATGATGAAAATTGCACATGTCATGTAAGTAAGTAGTCATGTACTCAATGTATTATATAACATGATGTTTCATGCTCAAATGACAGTTATGTCATAAATGTGGCATTTATTAATAAATCATTAATAATTTATTAAAGTGTAAGTTAGAGGCCAACTTACAAACTTCCTGAGTTGGAGAATCGATACGGTTGCAAAGAAAGTTATTCCAAGTTAGGTTTTAAAATTATAAGGAAGATGTTCATAATCAAAAGATTTCAAGAATTTGTATTTTCAAAATTGTCCCTAAACTTTACAAAATTGCCACTAAGATCCTAAAGTTTCACTATTTGCAAATGAGCACCAAAATTCACCTCATAATTTCTATGTTCTAAAATCATCTATAGATTAGAATTTCAAGATTCAAATAATAACTATGTTAATTACACCCAGCCTGTGGCATGCATCCCTTTAACACGTACGTGTGATTTCAATTTAAAACCTCTATGGATGCATGTGTGCTTCAAATTTCCTCTAATGAAACCTTGAATATAGCCTTAGGGACAATTTAAAATCTTAGATTTAAGTCCTACAAGTTCATCCCAACACTTAAGCATGAATTAAGATCCAATTACCACTAAAGCATCCATTAAGCATATGCATGATGTTTCTAGTTTTCTTTACCAAGAGATGTTTTAAAACCTAACTTAATCATGCATTTTCATTTTTATCCCAATCACAAGGCTTTTCGATTTTCTAATTTCTCATTATTCAAGCCTAAGCAAATTAATCAAAATTTCATGAATTAAACTTAAACTAAGCAAAACCGAAACATGCTTGATGATCAACAAGATGAATTTCAAACCTATCATGGCATGCTTTCAACCTCAAATTTAAAATTTCAAAATTCATCCTAAGACATTAGTGAATCATATAAAATTATATTAAGACATGCCATAACTAAAAACTCAACCCAAAACAATTTATGCATTCAATACTTCCCATTTAACCCATTTTTGAACTTAGCATGATTATCCTCAATTAAATTCAACCAAAATTCGTTCCCATGCCATAATTTAAATCCTAACATGCTATGCTTAACACTAAAAAAAGATTAGGGCAGGGTTACTTACAAAATTCATGGCCCTTTAGAGCTCCCAACGCAACCTCTCTGAAGAACTCTTACAAACTCACTCGGTTTCACTCTCTTTGCACGCTAAGAGGAGAAATGCTTTCAAAATTCAAGAGAAGGCTTGAAAGAGTGGTGTGGAAAAATGAGGAGGTGAGGGAGGTATTATAGGCTTCAAGGAGGGTGGGAGACGTTGGCTTTGGATGAAAAAGAGGCTTGGGATTGGTTGATGTGGATGTTGGAGTGTGTTGATGCAAGTTTTGGCTTGTGTCATCACTTGGGCAGGTGAATAGTGTTCAACTCTCATCATTTCTACATTTTTAGGTGTTTCCTTGTGTTATGTGGGTGCAGGTGCTGCCATGGTGTACAAATAAAAACAAAATGTAAAGGATTGCATGGTGAGGTAATGCCATAATGCCGTAGAGTAGGGGTCTTCAAATTGCCCAGCTTTCATCACTTGTTTGTCTCATCTCTTTTGATTTGTTTTGTAGGTATGATGACCTTCATTTGAAGCCTTTTCAGGTGAGGGAAGAGGGATGGATTGGATGCCATGTGATCATACATGAGCAGAAAATGGGAAGAAAGCAAAATGATGGTGGTAGCCGAGTGTTACCTAGTGCCAATGCCAATCGGTCTTGGCATTTCCTGGGGAAACATTGGTCAATAGGCTTATGAGTGCTTTTGTGAATTTTTAGGGATTGGAGGGAAGGGTTGGTGGCATGTGGAGATGGCTCAATGAAGAACATAAAATTTCTTGAAGAAACTAAGGGTATTCAGTTTGGTGCCAACTAGATTTCCTAAGGAAATGGTTGGGTTTTGGTTTGATTTCTTGAAGGTATTTCGTCCATTGCTAAAACTGAACCTTAAGTGATATGGTGAGGTGTGATTGGTAATTTCTCTTGAGAAAATGGTGAAAATAGTGTGGACTAGGGGCTAATTTGGTGCAATGCACATATGAAGGTGCACCTAGGTGCTGATTTGGGCATTGACATGGCTTGGCTCTTAATGATATGTATTGGGTCAAGCCTAATATTCTAAGTTAGTCCAAGAAAAATGCAAGTCAAGAATAGAAACAAAAAATTTCAGATTATAAATGTAGGAAATAAATTAAAGAAAAATTAAGCTATAAACATAGTTTAAAGGTTACTAATCATGTGTGAGGTGATTAGTATATCTTAACTTAAGTTAGAAGCTTAACCATGATTAGGTGGGAACCCTAGGGCCATGTGACACATCTTAGGCTTGAGAAAAACTAGTGGTATGGTGTATGTGGTCTTCAATTAGAATGATAAAAATGAAAGACAAGGTTGTTGGGCCTTGTGGCTTGGACTTGTTGGGTCATTTGTGTAAGCATTGGATGGGGGCTTTGGTGTGGATTATTGAATGGACCTTATGTCTAGAGTTGAGAGCTCATCTAAGGCCTCAAGGGCCTACCAATTTTTGGTCCAAATAACTTGTCTTTCTAAGGTTGGGCCAAAGGCCTTCACTCTTACCAAGTTAAGCCCAAAGGCTTCAAGCCTACTATACATTGGGCTTAATTTTTAAGGTTCTTCAAAAGGGGCCTAAAATCTTATAAATCCAAATGGGTCTAGGCTTATGGAACCTATTCTTAGCCCATCACATCCTTAATGATTGAGGGTTTTTAATTAAACACTCTTGAGCTTACCCCTAAATCCTTCCATACTTAGCCCTTTTTGCTTAGCCCACTAATAATGCCAAATGTCATACCACTATTGGTCTCTTTGGTAGTAAATCCTAAAATAAAATATTAGAACTCTTCCAATAATTCTAGCTAAACCCAAAATGTGATTCTTAATATAAAAAAAATTAATCCCTAAAATTTTCCCAAAAAATATAATCATCAACTTACACTAACTGGGATTAAAGGAGCTAAGGTCAAGTCTTAATGGGCTTTTCAAGTGGGGTGTTACAAATGCCATCCCGACTGGACAGTCGCCATGTGAGATAAATTGTAGCCCTCGCTGTCAACTTCACTATGAACTTGTACCTCCATAACACTCTACAAACATAGTTGCAAATGGGTTTATCGAGCAAAACTCAATTCGGATGGATCTTTGATTACCTTAAAGCAAGGTTAGTCACAAAAGGGTTCAATTAAGTAGATGGTCTCGAATTTTTAGAAACATTCGCTACAATCATCAAACCAGCAAGTATTCAAATTGTTCTTATTGTTGTTGTTGTTAAAAGCTGGAAAGTTAGGCAACTTGGCTTAAAGAATTCCTTCCTCCACCGTTACCTATCTACCCCAGTATATATGCAACAACATCCATGATACACTAACCTAGACCGTCCAAACCATGTCTACAAACTCTCTTGGGCTTTATACGATCTCAAACAAGCTCCCAAAGCTTTGTTTGACTGTCTCAACCAATTCTCCTTTAACTTGGCTTCTACTACAATGTCAATGATCCCAGGATGATCATTTGTAAGTCATATAATGGCCTCTTGGTCTTGATTTTGAATGTTGATGACATGGTCCCCACTGGTGAAAATCTCGATATGCTCGATTGGCTCATCTCTTAACTTAGCACTGAATTTTCCAAAAAAAACCTAGGTCTCTCCATCATATTCTTGGCATTGAGGTTTAGTGTTCCACCACTGGCATGATGCTTTCCCAAACCTAGGGCCTTTGACCTTCTCGAGCATGCCCATGGATTCATGCATACCCATTTCCACACCAATGCCATATAGTGATCCTACTCACTGTCGCAGCTTGGTTGGTGGTTTTTAGCACTTAACATTCACACCTCTAGACCTTTCTTACCATGTCAATTATGCATGCACCAATGGTTGAGAATTTCAACCTTGTCAAGCGTATCTTACTTTACGTGCATTGTACTGCTAATTGTGGTCTTCGCATTCCCTCATCCAGCACTTTGGACCTATATGCCTTCTTTGATGCAGACAAGGTTGGTTGCCCCCACCACTTATCACTCCACCATTGGCTTCTATACAGAAAGTAACTAACCATAACTCGTTCAAGTGCCAACGCCAAATATGGATCTAAGGCCTCCATTGCAGCAGAGCTTACTTGGCTCCCCTTCTTGCTCCTTGACCTCAGCATGCCCCTACTTCACTCCCTCTTTTGCATTGTGATAATATTAACACCCTGCACATGACTGTAAACCTAGTATTTCACAGCCGCACTAAGCATATTGAGCTAAACATCCATTATGTGCATGAAAAAGTGGCACTTGGATCTCTTCAAACAAAATTTGTTCCTTCTTAGCACTGACTCACAGACATTTTCATGAAGCCTTTTGCAAAGTTGACGTTCCATCACCTATGCAGCAACTTGACCTCATCCCATGACCTCGTTTGAGGGGAAATGATACCTTTACAACTCACACACTGTAACTCTAGAAGTTTGTCCGTACTCCATGTAAATCTTTTTGAATCTTTGTAATCCCTACAAATCCTCCTGTAAATCCTCTGGATCATCCCTTTTATAGTTCCTTCCATCTAATGTTCATTCCTATATATTCTCAATACAAGCAACCATCTCATGTCTGTGTGAGATAAAGTTTAGAAAAAGTCGTCACGTTCATCAACTCCAGGGATATTTGACCGTGAAAATCCTCTAATATCAAGGGCATGATGATTATTTTTCATTGGATGCTTGTCCATTGCAACTTGGAGAAAGATCTTTTTTTTCTTGAAGGAGCATCCATGTCAGGATTTTCTATTTGCACAAAATCCTTGATATTCTTAATTAGTAGCATTGATATCTTTTCAATGTTCTCCCAAGGATTGCCTCTACTGATAGCAATCATCTCATGTTATGCGCTAGTGTCTTGTGTAAGGTCAGCTATTCCCACCAATTATATCTTTTTTCAGCCAGTCTAATCAGGACTGCTCTTGTTGTAAAGGGAAAGAGATCCTCAAATAGCTTAACATCAAGAGCATTAACCCTTCCTTTAACTCTTTTGAACTAGGCAAGATCAAGCTCAACCTGGACATAGAAAGAGTTAAAGCAGAACGTAGGAAAATACCAAAACATTAGTACTACTAAACAAAGAGATTTGAGATACTCCCTTTTTGGCGACTTATCAAATGAGTTCAGTAAGTTTCAACAAAAGCTGTTCTTTTGAAGTTGTTATTTGTGTTTTCTTTGAACTTTCGAATCAGACCCTTAAGGTTAGTATCAAGCATATATATAATCTCAAGGTAATGGACCGTAAGTAAACTAATTAATATGAAATATAAATAAAGAAGAAACAAAACTATTTATTAGAGATCCTCAATAATCACGTACCCAAAAGACTGATACTAGAAATGCAGGAGTCTACGTATTCCTTCACTTCTCTGATATGTCAAGATTTTAATATTTCATCTCATGAAATTCATTTATAATTTGCTCCCTCTGTAGGACTTGCAAGCAGTATAGCAAACTTTAGTTAAAAAAGAAATGAGGAAAGTGAAACAAGAATATTGATAGCAAGCCATGACCAGATCAAACACTAGCATCGTATGAGTACGTAGTACCAATTTGGAGCTATATATATAAAAAAAATATATATATATTTATATATATAAATACACACTACCATTGTTCTTGAAAGCAAAATGAATGTTTTGGCTCATGCATGAACAAACGTAAGCTCGTTTGACTATGATAAAAATAATTTAAAAAAAAAAGATATATAATAATGGACAAATTAAGCAAGCATGCATAAGAGAACAACAAAATACACATTTTTCTTAATTATCACAATTTTCAGCAATCACGTTCTTTAACAAATATAATCTCCAACGACATGCTCATTGTTGGGATCAAGTGGAGATCTGGAGACAAACTAGATGTAGAGAAAGCAATAGCGGAAGCAAATCATAGTCATAATAGAATAGAAATCAGCAATCACACAAAGACACCAAGATTTAAGTGGTTCGGTTTCCAACGATAACCTATGTCCATTGGAGGAGTCGATCTCAATGAATTCACTATAAAAACTGGAGTACAAGAGACGTATCAGAAATCACCCCTCAATTCCAAAGCCTTAATACACCCAAAGAGGTCTCAAATATCACAAAAGGAGTTCTCTTTCTTTTTTGGCCTCACTCACCTCTACAAAATACGTTTATATATAAAACGACACAGGAATTAGGTTTTTTAAACATTTACTTGAGCAGACTGTCGAGTGAACAATTTGTATGAAGTTCGCTCGAGCTAAGGTCGAGCCACAGTCAAGCCAAGTTTTTGGAATGATCTTTTCAATAGGAAATCAAGCCACCATTCCAACAAATCTCTACCTTGGCTTGAATTCCGTCAAGCTTGAAAAAAATAAGTGAATTCCACACGAAGAAGATCGAAAAACAGACTCCTCCATAAATTTTAAACAAAACACAACGTCTATCCTTGAAGAACTCAATTTTCATCCAAAATATTCAATTCCCATAGACAACTTGACCAAATCAGAGGCTTGGTCCTAATGAAGAATCTCAATCTCTTCACACAGAGACAAACACACTAAGATACAGAAGACTTACTTGAAACGACGACTTTCGAATACACACAAAGGCTAACAACAAATATTCTCCGTAACTCCGCAAAAGTAAAAACACCACAAAGTCTACATGAGCATATCCCAAAGGTATCCAAATAGCCTCCTCTATATACCCGACGAAACTGTTGACTTACTCTCACAGTGCGTCAATGACAATCAAAATCATGCTCATTTCCAATAGTATAATCTAGAGTACCACCTGCACTCTATTATGAAGCTCTTCCAGCAACTCCACCTTCTTGCTATAACCCTGCTCTTCTTCACTCGGGAAGACAAAAAACGCTGTACAAGAAGAATAGTTCACCCAATAGCAATTTGTATTGACCGTTTGACCCATATCTATAGATAGGCCTATCAAACCCAAAAGCAAACTATGGGCTCTCATCAAGAATTTGATTCATTTATTCAGTTACCCCACTTCTGTGGAGTGGATCCAACTGTACAGTCTGAAAAATGCTCTACCTTATCGTCTGTAGATCACTAGTCTTCTCAAGTACTTGAGCGCATCAAACATGTCACTCACTGCTTTAGAAAAAACAATTCTAGCATTTTTTTCAAAATGGTCACCAAACAACATGAGTAAGAAGAGGGCACCCCGGTGCATAAGATTACCCCAAAGATCAGAACAAATAAACTGCAGTAAAGTTGATTTTGCATTGCTTCACAAAGATACAATGCCAATAAGAAAAAAAAAAAGTTTTCCTGACTTCTGATTACACAAAAGCAAAATGTTTTACTCACAAATGACCATACTCATTCACCCATATGGCCCGATCACATGTGCCATAAACAAGTAATACCTGAATTTGGAATGTCTGAAGATGCAGCTGCACCAATCACTGTCTCAACAAGAAGAAAATAAAGACCATTTGTCTTCGTACTAGTCATTACAACCGAAGAGCCCTTATAGACTCAAATGACTCCACCTTTAGCTGAATACTGATAACCAAAGGAGTCAAGAATGCCCAAAGATATAAGTTTTTTCTTAAAAGATGGAATATGTCGAATGTTAGACAAAGTTCTAATGGTTCCCTCATAGATCTTAATCTTGACTAAATCGATCCTGACAATATCATAAGCCATATCATTCCCAACCAAAACGGAATCACCGTTGACTGATTCGTAGGTAGTGAACCAATCTCTCTTGGGACACATATGGAACGTACAAGCCAACTCCAAGACCCCATTGTCACCAAAACGACCGCTAGAGCCATTGACTGCTAGGACAATATTAGAGTTGATAGTATTATCAACAACGCTAAAAACATTGGAGGAATTTTTGCTTCCTCCTTTTTTAAACTAGGACACTCATTCTTGTAATGACGAAACTTGTAATAATGGTGACAATCCACATTTTTCTTGTTAGATTTAGAGCTACCACTGGAATTACCTCGACCCTGATGTGAACCTCTTCCACTAGATCTACCACCAGAGAAATATTTCTAAAACAAGCCATCGACTTGATTATCCATGCCTTGTACACCCAATTTTGTTTTCAACTCCTTAAAATTCAGACCAGATTTTACATCCGCCAAAGAGATGGTATCTCTACTGTACAACATTGAGTTCACAAAGTTATCAATCGACATAGGCAACAACAGAATTAAAACTTGATCTTCCTCGTCAAGTTTAATATCAATATTCTTAATATCAATATTCCTTAGATCCATAATAATTTTGTTAAATTCATTTAAATGATAAAAAATAGGCGTACCTTCCTTCATTCGAAGATTGTACAACCGTTGCTTCCAATACAAATGGTTGGTGAGTGACTTCTTCAAATACAAACTCTCTAATTTCCTCTAAATACCTGAGGCAGTCTTTTCGTCGGCCACTTTGCACAAAACTCGATCAGAAAGAAATAACAAAATCGAACTATGTGCTTTCTCTTCCTCTTCCTTTGTTGATGTAGAAGGTTCATTCGACACCTTCTCCTCTAAGACTTTTGCCAATCTTTGTTGTCGTAACAAGACACTCATCTTGATGCGCCACAAGATGAAACCGTTTTGACCATCGTTTGCATCAAATTTCACTGAAGCCATCTCTCAAGAACAAAGATCTTCCATAGAGCTTGGCACTCTGATACCAGTTTGTTGGGATCAAGTGGAGATTTAGAGACAAACTAGATGCAGAGAAAGTAATAGTTGAAGCAAATCATAGTCAAAACAGAAGTGAAAATCAGCAATCACATAAAGAGACCAAGATTTAAGTGGTTCAACTTCAAACGATAGCCTACTTCAACTGGCGGAGTCGATCTCAAGGAATTCACTATCAAAGATGGAGTACAAGAGATGTATCACAAATCATTCCTCAATTCCAAAGCCTTAATACACCCAATGAGCTCTCAAATATCACAACATGAGTTCTCTCTCTTTTTAGACTATACTCACCTATACAAAAATACGTTTATATATAAAACTCTTTGGAATTAAGTTTTCTGAACATTTGCTCGGTAGATGTCGAGCAAACAATCTGTCTGAAATTCACTCGAGCTAAGGTCGAGCTGCAGTCAAGCCAAGTTTCTGAAATGATGTTCTCAACAAGAAATCAAGCCACCATTTCAACACCCACGTACTCAAGCTATTTTCTCAATGAAAAATACTTTTTTAAAATTCAATAAAAGGTTAAGCTTCAAGCGAACCTCTCATGTGATCCGTTAGTCCATATCAGTAATGTCTTGCCCGAAGTGACCCACCTAGAAAGAGCTCTCCTTTATGTTAGGGGGCACTCAAATGGAACTTTGATCGGATGCGGGTATCCTATCCCACCGCTAAGATGTCGAGCAGATACCTGAGCCTTGACGAAAGACCGGCCACCTTTTACGTTTGAAGAACAAAAGGGCCAAGGCATTGCAAGATGAACCAAATGTGAATGAGTGTAAACTTGGTTGCCAGAACATGGTTGGTGCTGACCATACTAGCTAGCTAGGTGCTACCATGGTAGCAAGAGGTAGTGGAGTATATATCCCCTTAATCAAATAGTAATTAATTCTAATAGCTGCCTATCTATAGTATATTAATTTATGAAATTAAAATTAAGAGATCGAGTGTCTCAAAGACAAGATAAGAGGATTGAGAACAAGATTTTACGGATATAGTTTTCACTTTTCATGACTATTTTTAACCCGGATGTGGTGCCAAAGAAATAGGGGTGATTGAATGATATTCTTATATATATATATATAAATATATATATATATATACTAGTAGAAGTAGCTACGTGGCAAGGCATGTATGCCTAGTTGAATGATTTTTATGTTTTTTTTTATATTAACAAGTCACCTCTTCGGCAGCACTGAAACTAAACATGTTAAATGGGTGACCACATCTTAAGTAATAATAATAAGAAAACAAAAGGATAAATTTTATTTGAATTAAACAATGATCAAAAGTAATGGTGATGAAAGTATTAGCAGAGATGAAAGTATTTTTTTAATTTATATTTTATATGAAAACGACCTCAGCAAAAGTAAACCAGCGCTAAAGGCGCTTTAAATATTCAATAAAGTTTTGTTCCATAATTTCGATTAATGATATTGTCATTTTGTTTTTGTTTTTTTTCCCTAGTAACTTTTGGATTGGAAAATTAAAATGAAAGATAAAGTGGAGGGATATGTATCCTCAACAAAATATTTTAATTTTCTACCTTATTAATTTCTCATTATTTGTTTCTTTAACTTTCCTACACATAAATTTTGCATAGTTTTATGAAATATATTTTAACTACACAAAAATCAACCCAATGCGACTTGATTTGATAGTCAAATTATAAAGTTACTTTTTAAATAAAGTATATCTAATAAATTCCATAAAATCAAATCTATTTCATGTAATCTATTTGTGTATGTAAATCCCTGCAATATTATTATTTTTCAAGTAAAGAAAAAATACTATTAATCTTATTATAGCTATTAACTCATTACTTATCTTTTTTTGCTCTATTACTGTTTAAGAGTTACTACAAAACTCATTAATTCTTAAGATTCAAATAAAACAAAAGTTCCAAGTCTTTTGAGTGATGGGGAAGAGTGTGAATAACACATAAAGCCAAAAGGCAATGCAAAAAACTTATCTGCAAGTTTCTTTGATTACTGTGAGGCTAACTAGGTATAAGCGGTTTGGTGCACCAAACCATGTACTAGCACTTATATAAATTTTTTTATTAAAGAAAAATAAAAGGATTTTTTTTTTTTAGAAAACAAGAAAATCCTCTATCTTACAAAAATTATTTTCGTACCATTTCACTAAATGGATACCTTACCTTTAATATTAATGTGCAGTTTGATATGCAAAGTCACTTAACTTTTCCATTTTCTAGTGCCCACCTGACAAGCACCCAACCCTCTCGGCTTTTAGTTCAAAAAAGTTTAGCAAACACCAATTACTCACACACAATGATTAAATATCAATCATGATTTGACACCTATCATTTCTTCTTTGAAAGAACACCTATCATTTCAATTGTATCAATCCAAGCCACGCCAATAATGTAACAACTTTAATTAAAGTATGAGTTAATCTTATAACCGGTCGAACTGTTTTTTCCAACCAACAGCCCTCCAATGGGTGGCTTCCACGTAGACTACTTACTTTAACTACCATGTGCCCCCACTGCATGGTATTACTCACGCTGCCCTCTCCATTCTCTCCCCACGGTACTAGAAGACAAACTCTCTCCTTTCTCTTCCAAGGAACCCAAATGATAAATGATATTTTCGTTGTTGTATGAAGCAATGGAGGATGTGATAAACAAAACCCGCATGTACGAATCCATTCTCCAACGACTGAATAGTGTTGAATCATGCGCAGTTCCTCGATTCAGGGAATTTCCAATTGGGTTGGATGTGCCTTTGAAGGAGTTGAAAATGCAGCTTGAAGGTGGAAGTGTCAATGCTTGTCTTGACTGCTCCCGGAGGTCGCAGGAAGACCACTTTGGCAAAATGCTTGGTGACGATAAGGAAATTAAAGGTTATTCATCTCTTTATTTTTTGGGTAACTTTTAAGACTAGCTTGTGGATCTTTTATAGTGTGTTTGGCTTTTAAACTTGAATCAAATTGAATGGAAATACATTCTACCTTTTATGATTCAAATTTCTGCAACAGTATTTGAAGCATTGTTAGAAACAAATCTCTGTCAAAATTTGCTTTTGGTGGCAGTTTTCTGATTACGTTTTATTTGGAATTTGAATAGGCATATTTAAGGAGAATATTTTCTTTGTCCACGTCTCAAAAATTCCAAACTTGAAGGTCATTATGCGGAGATGGAGATGGAAAGCATACCATACCCAGCAAACGACGGAGATGGGAGAGATCGGCAACAATGGTGGCAGGAGAAGACCAAAAAAGATCACTTGGAACGTGAGGGGGTCTGGGTTCCTATAGATGAATAATCTAGTGTGATGCACTCCCTTAACTTAATGTGAAATAAGTGATGTGTCAAAATCTAATTGGGGGTTGTTAATGGCTCAATAGCAGACGGACCATCCCAAATCGAAACCGTTAAAGTATTATACTTTTTACAATTTTGCTATATACAACCGGCTAAGCGGAACCGAGATGCAACCGGCTAACACGTCAGCTTATTTCTCAAAAGCAATTTCATCTTCTCAAAGTCTCCGTCTCAAAAGCAATCTTATCTTTTATCTCAAAAGAAGTCCTCCCATCGTCTCCATCTCCATCTATTTGGCCCTCTCCCTCCCTCCCTCCCTCCATCTCCATCTCCGTTGGATCTCTCCCTCTCCCTCTCCCTCTCCATTTTGTTTTATTATCGCATTAACTCTGACTTTGGCCTCTTGAACATGAGAGCTTGAAATCTGGGAGAAGATTTTAACAGAGCAATCGGGGGGGCTTGGAGATGGGCTTAATTGGGAGGGTTTTTCTTCTGGAAATACTCCGCTGTTGAATGAGAGTTTGGTACTTCTTAATGCTATAATGCTATGGTCACAGTAACTAAAAAAAAAACAGAGCAGATTTTTTGGGCGAGTTGTTTAGATTTTTTGCGTAAGAGTCGCTTGTTGTAAAAATAAATCAAGCGATAGATTTCCTTGGAATGCCATTGTTTTGGATAAAATTGGATCATCACCGTTTGTATGTCCTGCTACATTTATGCAATGGCACCGTAAATGATGGGGCATTTGTTCATGGCCTGGATTACAGAACAAAATTAGGTGATTCCAGATTGAATGGATGATATTTTCTGGCTCCATGGCTCTGGATCCGAGTTAGAAGAAGAAGAAGAAGATGCGAAGATGAAGCTGCAAAAATGAAGGACTTTGTTTGGGAGGGAGGCTCGAAGGACGTTGAAGAAACAGCACAGAGAAGTTCCTGTGGATCTGTGGGAAGACAAAGGGAGGAAAACGACAAAAATGAAGAAGAAGATGAAGAGGAGGTGGTGGGTCTAAGGGCAGAGTGGGCTACAAGGAGATATAAATGGCATCGTTTCTTCATACCACGTAGGCAGCGTTTACGCAACGGTTCCCCCGGCCGGTTGTGTTTAGCATTTTTCTACTTTTTATATTTATATTTTTAATTTTTAAGGAGGCTGCTATGTCCAACGCTACTAGCTATTGCTGGGAGCTACTGTTGGGTATCTTCATTTTTGTTTTATTTTTTTGTTTTCTTACATGTATTTCTTTATGCTTTAAAATATTTTTAAAAAATTAAAAAAAAATCATAATATTATTAAAAAATACTTTCTTAATCATTAAGTAAAAAGAAAAATTAAAAAAAAAATTAGAGCGATAAAAATGAACGGTAAAATTGAACGGTAAGACTATCATTTTCCAATTTTTAATAAGCCATATGAAAAAACAGTTCCTCAATGTAGATTCTCCGGCTTCAGGTCCTCAATGAAAAGATAGGTGAAAATTTCTTGCGCTGATTGAATCTCCACCATGTTAGGTTTAAGTGTCTTCTCCCACCATCTCATATTTTGGCTTACACAGATTAATGCTTGTACCTGAAATCAGAGCATCAGTTCTAGAAACGCAATAAAAAACACAAATCTCTTCAAAATATAAAATCCCAGAAAGGAAAAATATTACATGCTTGAATTGAGAAATTCTTCGAGGATTTGGGACTCCAGCGTCTATGACCCTTTTGAACTAAGACAAGGGCTTTCCCATAAGATGGAGATGCCCCTAAGCAAGAAACTTGAATGAATCTCATGATACCACCATGATCTTTAACAATCTACACAAGTTAATACGGATGAAAAAGAAAAGGATGGAAAATCTCTGTCCCACAGAAAAAAGAAATATCTTTAAAAACCCAATCAGCAACAATTGCAACTCAGATCACTATAGTGGACCCAATTTTTGAATTTACTTTCTTGTTTCTACTAATTGCAAATCAGATTAGAAAGCAAGCTAGATCACAAAAACCCAAAAAACCATCAGATTGTAAAATCTGCAAAAATCATCAGATCACAAGTAGATAAGACAAACAAAAACAGAGAGAGACATGCTATGAGAGTGATAAGGATACTTTCCACTATGAAACAAATCCAAGAGTTGGCACTGGGATAGCTGAAAATAAAAGTTCATCTGAAGCCTGATCTAAAAGCCAAAACTCCATATTTGCCCAAAAACATAACCACAATTAATTATTGTCCATATATAAATAGCAGTTAAAAGAATTACTCTTGAAATAAATTTAACAAAAAAAAAGCCCAAGACCCATGTAGCTTTGAAAGAGCCTTAGAAAAATCGAGAGGCGGAGCTAAGAAAGAGAGGACCTTGAAACCATACTCGCCCGTATCGGCTCAAAACCGCTGCACATAGGCTACAACTCGCCCGAGTTGACTCAGCTCTGTTTCTACATTTGCACTCAATTCGTCCTAGTTACTACAGCGTATTTCTGCTACCAAACTCGCCGTTGACAACTATTGAGAAACTTCTGGATTGGATTGTGTCTTCCTAGATGGGATCTAAGCCCAGAAAATTCAAAGTTGACCGAAAAACAAGAACCAACCTGTCCAACTACGAAAAGAAACAAAACTCAGATATCTTTCGCCTTTGACATGATCAAGAGCCGGCTCGGTGCGGGATGGAAAGCAGCTCTTCTCCTTAATTGATGTGAAAAGGCTCGGATCAGAGCGATCAGCCCTCTTAACCCACTCTCCCTCCATGCCTCCAATCCTAAGCAGCGAGTTCTTCATAGTCAATCTTCACATGTTTTTGTGAAGACTACAGTGAAAAGAACTTGCAAAAAAAAAAATGCTGCAATCCTCAAACCAAGATCAAAATAAGAAAAAAAAAATGTACAATCCTTAAACCAGCTTCAACGACATGAAAAAAAATAGAGAGAGAGAGAGAGGTAGTGTGGTTCAGTAATAGAGAGATTTGGAAGATGGGGTGTTAGGAGAGAGGGAGTTTTGTGAGAAAGTGGTGAGGGAAGGATAGAAGATTGCTAGTCTTATGATTTGTGTGGTCTAACTCTCACATAAAACAAAATCATGTGGGACAAGAAAAAAGACAAAGCTGTAAGAAAAAGCAATACCAAAAATTAAAAAAACAGAGGGATAGGAAAGGACAACCAAAACAAAAGGACAAAGCTGGAATAAAAATATGATTGAAATTTTACTGTAGATTCTTGGACAGCCTCTTTTTGTTAATTTCTATTGATAAAATAATGAAAAGGAAAGAGATTCTGGCACTTGTGTGGCATTCTTTCATCTCTCCCCTAGTGACATCAATAGTTCAAAGAGATAAAACTAGCATATTATATAGATAAATGGTTTTTGTTTTTAGGGAACTTGTAGATCTACTACTACTTTTATCAGCACCACATCGATCTGTCATCTCAAAGGGTTCAACTAACCAACAGTACTCTCCGTTGTTCTTTACATCCAAGGGCCGGGTCTCTTGCGCCTTTCAAGCTCGAGATAAATACCAGCGGGTTGAATTAACAGGGTTTTAATTGCTTGGAACATTTTAACACCTAGAGATGATCATCTTGATACATAAATACTTTTTATAATAATAATAATAATATTTTGGTGTGTCAATAATATCAACATCTGCAAGCTTGTAGATGTCGATATTTAGGCTAATAACCTACCCGACGGTCCCCACTATCTTATAAATATAGTTGGGGAAAAGAAAACGAATTCAAAAGTATTCACAATTGTTAAATTATAGACGAAATGTATCCATGAAACTTTACACTTTTAGAAACATTATTTGTTGTAGCTAAGGCCATGATCAACCATGAAAGAGCAAGCGCACACGCTCGCGCGAGCGCACACACACGCGCACACACACACAGATATATATACTAGGTAGGGAACAACGTGCAAAGCACGTTGCCTAGTTGAGCGAAAAAAAAAATTATTACACAATTGTTTGAATTTTATTTATGTGATTTTACTATAAAAGGAAATTACGAATTGCAAACGTTTATATTATTAGCGGTTGTTTATGCGCCAGGAAAATTATGTTATTACTGGCATTTATAGTATCACACCGGTAATAATATAGCTTTTGTGGCGTTTTGTGAAACGCCGGCACTTGTGCAATTTTATACTGGTAAATTATTGAGTTTTTCGGTGTTTATTTTGTTTTAAAAAAATGCATACAATTGATAAATTTTACGCCGGTAAATTAGTAATTTAGCGGCATTTATATTATTATGCAGGTAATAATATATAGCTTTGGCGGCATTTAAAAAAAAGTTGAAAATTGATCAATTTTATGGCTGGTAATTAAAAAAATTAAAAAATTTATTTAAATAATACGAAGAAAAAAATACTAATAAATTAGTTATTGCCACAAAACATTTTGTCAGGACCCAGGTGGATTATTCTTTTAACTCATTAAAAACATAATTAATGATGATACTATATATTACACTCTAACAGTTTTACTACTACATATAGTATATATATATATATATTATGTTATAATGATATAGCCAAATGCATGCTCATTTTATGTCTATCCTTAGTTTGAATTAGGAAATTATAAAAGATTTTAATCCATATGACGGAAGATAAGGACGTTGCGTTTATGAGAATTAGACAAATGCACCTACCTCTTAACAGCAAAGATTGTTCCCCAAGCCAGCTCAATACCCAAGTAATTAATTAGGTGAATATCTAGGCTGTTGAAAATAAATACACATTAATCAATAAAAATAATTTTGTAAATAATGACATATTCACATGGGATTAAAGAACTTATTGAAGGACACAAAAGGAAACTCAATTTTGATTATATATTTATACCTATTTAATCATCATGTGATGCAAAGAAAGTTCTAAAAGTTTTTGAAACTTTAGCAATTAATAATGATACCAAAATGTCGTGAAAGGAAGGCATAAGAAGCATAAGATATAATGCATAATTAATTAAATTTAGAAAACATCAAATATTGTCCATAGCAAAAAATAAAAAAATAAAACAAAAAAACAAAAAACAAAAAATAAAATAAAAGATATAATGCCATGTCCACCACCCTAGCATTGCTGCCACCACCACTCTTCTTCAGGAATATAGCCAACTGCAACTGACTCTTCATATAAAGCATTTGAGGCATTTTCCTCAGAGTTTAGTGAACTTCCACAGTTCCCAAAAAAGTTCTCTATAAACACATTCTCGTCATATGAAATTGTTGAGGCATTATTGGAGATATTATTTGTACTGAATTCTGGCATCATGTAATTGGTACTCTCTGACTGAAACCAACTTTGGACATCTTGTGGGTGAAAAGGTATTCCGTAGCACTTTTCATTAGGGTTTGCATTGACAGAAGCATCAAGAAAGTTTTGAGCTGCTTGTAATTCCTTTAGAGATGCTATTTGAGTTGGTAGATTTATAACCTACAGAAAATAAAGTAAAATGCCATTTATTAATTAAGAATTAACCCAAATTAAGGTTTCAATAATTATATATAAAAAGAGAACTTGTTGCTAAAGAGTCAAAATATATGAAAAAATGCCATAAATAGGATCTTCAAGCCTAGACTGCGCTTCATACAAGATTGTGGCAGCTGCTTTAAAAAGATCACTCACTGGGACCTAAGCAAGGAGCTTCGACACATTACCTCCATCGAAAATCTTATGAATGGCGGAAAAATTGGTAATTCCTTGTTTATAGCAGAAATAAAAAGCAAAAATACATCTCCTAACACATTTCCTTCTAAGAAATTTGCAAGCTCCACAAGGAAATCCCAACCTAATCATCATGATGGTTGGTTTTAGTCGCCGAAGGGGGGGGGGGGTAAGATACCTGGAGCAAGGAGGAAAAAAACCATAGAGTTTGGAACTCGCAAAACAATGAGCCAAGAGATGTCGCAAAATCCGGAGCTACCTCGAGCCTTGCCAAAAGTGACTGATTATTTGTATGTATGTTCGTTTTCTGCTTTTTTATCCGGTAGTATTCAAAACAAAATACTGTATAAATACAAATAAAATCAAATATTTGTTAAAACACAATCATGAAACATAACTACGAATAATCATGAAAAACAATGAATTCTGATTGCATTATTTGTCTTCTCTTTCCCTGATCACTAAATTTCGGAGTCTGACAAATGTCGTAAATTAATGAGTCTTGGGTTTCTAATCTATGCTATAAAGCTCGAGCCAACAACACTTTAGAGCCTCGAACTCCGCCCCAGACCCCGATTCGTGCGGTAAAGCGTGAGTCGACAAATGCTTTAAAGCCTCGGCTTCCGCTCTGGGTCAAATTTCATAGAGCCTTGAAGGCTTTGGGTCCATATTTAAAAGACCATTCTCACCCTTCGAAATGCACATAGAACAATTTCTCTGCATTTATCACATTTCTCACAATCTCTCAAATGGCTGAGCAATATTCTTCCAATAATGTTCCCGATTTGAATCAGGAACCATTTATGCCTCAACCATTCGTCTTTAACCCTGAGGCCGTCAACGCCATGATAGGGGCTGAGATGCATTTTTCTAACAGGGCTGATGTTGAGGTTGTTGCAGGATCGAGAGTACTCAGCACTCAATATGCTGACGTTATTACGACCATGTCTCGTAGGTCACTATCACGGATTAGTGAGGTTGATCAACTTAAAATTCAAATAAATCAGTTGCAACAAAAACTTGTCAATAAAAGGAGAAAGAATAAAATATTAAAATGTCAAAATAGGGAGTTTAAGAAATATGTGGACCATATGCTCAAGACATGCAACCACGCATAGAGGAGCTAGAACGAAGGGGTACAAATACAAAGTGAACAGCAGCGATTAACAATAGAGATTCAACATTACAAGAAACATAGGGATAGTCTTCAGTTAATTTCACTAGTTTAGTTAAATAAAATATGTACCCAACATATCCTATAATCTGATAGCTTGTCTTGTTCTCATTTTCATCCCTATAAAATCAGTCTTAAATTTCATTTCATTTGCATCAACTCTTTTTTATTCCTGGAAACCTATCTACATTCTCACTTTCTAAGTTTTTTCTTTAATGGCTCAGCAATTTTCTTCCAACAATCCCATTTTCCATTATATGGGGTATTCTGTATCTTGGCCACCAATTATTTCTATATCCACTATAGGTGCCATGCAGCATGAGAATGATCTGACTAATAAGTCAGATGATGACGTCATTTATGAACTGGTGAGTCTCGGTACTCGATACTCATCAACCATAGTTGCATTTTCCCAGTGATTGCAGTCCAAAACTCGTGAGGTTGAAGAGATTAACGAGAAGAGTTATGAATTTCAATGACTTGTCCATGAATCTAACAAAAAAATATGAGACTTAAAGCAAGAGAATAAGGATTTAAAATCCTTAGTTGCTTCTTCATTTCGACTTCCTACTCCTTTAGATAAGGATAACATGTTGACTTATGAAGAACAAGAGCGCTTGAAAAGTAAGGCTAAAAGTGTCGAGTTTTTGTAAGTAGTTTGAAGTTATGAAATAAAAAAATTTTCATGCATGCATCATTCCTGTTTATCTCAAAGCTGTGTATACTCCTTTTATCTCTCACCCAAGAATTGAGTATCCATCCAAATGAACCATTCAATCAACCAATTATTATTATTTGAGATAAGCTATAAAGCATTTTTCCTAACTACTGTAATTAAAGGACCACTCATTTGCATTTGATTCACCAATATAATATATCTCTACTTATTCTTCTCTTTATAAAAGAGCCTCTCGATATCAATGAATAGGAAATGAAAAATAATGATGCGTTTGGAACGTCTTCTTCATTAATTCTTCTAGCTCTACTATGGGTCCCACCTAGATTGATTTTCGCTGAGCTTTTGAATGTTCCGAACCTCTATATAATAAACCATTTCCACCCTTTTGAAATATAGAACAATCTTTGCATTTCTCATATTTCTTGTTTTTCTCTCGATCCTCACAACTTCTCTCAATCTCTTAACTTATTAAATGGCCAACCAACATTTTGTTAACAATATTCGTGATTTGAATTAGGCATCATCTACTACTCCATCAGTATTCATATGTCCTGAGGCCGTCAACACCATGGTTGGGGCAGAGATACATTTCTCTACCCAATCTGATGCTGAGGTGGTTGCAGGAACGAGAATGATGGGTGTCCAATATGCTGCTGCCATTAATGATATGTCCCGGAAATTTCTTTCATGAAAGAACGAAGTTGACGAACTTAATTTTGAGATTTTAAAATTGCAAGAAAAGCTTGCAAATAAACGTAAAAAAAATTAAAAATTAAAACACGAAAATAAGGAGTTGCAGAGATATGTAGAACATTATGCTCAAAAACCTCAACCACACATAGAAAAGATGGAACAAAAGGGGGAACAATTACAAAGTGAACAGCAGCGGTTAACAGTAGAAGTTCAACATTTACAAAGAACATAGGGTTAATCTGTTGTTTAATCTTTGCTGGCATCAGAGTTATGTTGTTTCATTTGGCCAGCGTTTACATGTTATTTTGCCTTCACCTTTCTCTTTTTTATGTGGTTTTTTAAGTAAATAAATAAATTTTGAAAGTTACATGGAGGAGAATCTTCGGCCAAGTAGACTTGCTTTGTTATCTCAACATCATTTGATTTGTGGTGTGGTTCGGTGCTCGATGAAGTGACCTTAGCACCTGATTCTGCTACTTCTTGTCCTAAAGCTAAATTTAGGCTTAGGTTACAATGTATACTGGTTTTTTATGTGGTTCACAATAGGTGTAGGGTCGGGTAATTGGCCTGGTAAGTTCATTTTACTCACAACTTATATAAAGTAAATAAATAATTAAATAATTCACATCTTTTGATAGATTATTATTAGAAAAATACTTTAATCACAAAAAGATTACACAAAAATAAATCTACAAACTGATGTCATCTTGATCATAATTACTTTTGATCATTGTTTATTGATCATCATTACTTTAAATTCTTTAGTGGAGCTAAACTATTGAATATTTAAAGTGCATTGAGCGCTGGTTTATTTTTATTGAAATTTTCTTGATCATCATTGCTTTTGATCATTCTTTTCTTGTTATATTACTTAGATATAGTCACGTAACATGTTTAATTTTAAGAACATGAACTCAATTTTAAAAGGTGAAAAATAAATATATATATTATCTCAAACACGTAATTATGTTTCATGATTACACGTAGTTATGTTTCATAATTGTGTTTTAATTTGTTTGACTTGGATAGTGTAACTTCATCACTTTAAAACATATAAAGGCAATGACCCACTTCAGATATCCTTTGCTTAGAATGAGATACAAGTGGCATTCTTATAAGTAAATATGCAAAACTCATTTCGGAAAGTTTGCATGACCCATGGTTGCGACCCTCTCTCATGGACCCCAAACTTTAAAGTCACTTAAAGTTAATTTTCTTGAGACCAAAATCCAAATATATATGATGTAGTACAAAAGCCAGTTGCTAACCAGCTGGCAGCTATATATTATATATATAGGTCGGCGATAAAAGTTTATACAGATTTGCATAATTTTAAGAACGATAAGTTTTGTTAAGAACACCATTGATTAATGAAAAACACATTTATTTAATCAGCGTAAATCAATGTACAGCTACGAATCTGGGTTGGGGCAAAGATACATTTAAAAACATCTTTCTTTAATTTGTGGCGATCGAAATAGTCCCCATTTTTGTTCCTTGGTTTTTCAATTGATTAATTTGAAGCGTAGGACCGTGTATGGACCAGTAGTGTAATGATGTTAGTCAAAATTAATCCACCGAGTAAGTAATCATTATGAATAGAGCAATTTTATCAATAAATCACAACACAGGTTAACCCACGTCCTCTATAAATCACAACACGGCCAATTGCTATCTTTCGCTCAAATTCTCATTCTCCGTGTAAACTCCAACCTTGGTGAAGCCCTCAGTAGCTTTAACGGGAATTAAGGAAGCCAAAGACTGAAAAAATAAAAAATATAAATTTCTAAAAAATACTACATAATGGGACTGACATGAATCACGTGAAACATTGAAGTTTGAGCCCACTTTATAATTTATTTAATTATTTTGCATATTTTGGAAATGTAAATAACACGACCAAATAATGGATATGTGACTCTATCTCACATAAAGTTTGCAATAATGATAACCAATAAGAAATTAAGAAGAATAAATCCAAGAAGAAATCATCACCCCACAATTGATATGTCTAAATCTAGGGCTCTACTTAATTGCTTTTTACCATAAAGTTAATAATTTTATTAAATATTTTATTCTTTTACTCACATGAAAAAGAAAAGAATTCTGGTGTTTATCAATACATTATAACCTCATTACAATACTTGCAATTAGAAGTTTCAAATTCCATATGTCTGATCTCTCTTTTAGGTAGCAACTGTACATAAATATGATCTTTATAAATCATACAAAAAAGAAATGTGGAAGGTTGTTGTACAAAGAGACAGTATATGAAAGAAATGATTTTTTATATTTTGGAGATGTAAAAACAAAATATATTTTACAACTTTTTATCGTTAATTTTTTATATTAAAAATTATTCTTTATGTAAAGTACTTAAAAAATACGACCAAATAATTTATTCTTTATGATTACCTCGCCAGTTGAGCTAAAAAGTCGGTTAATTTTTTCTTTTTGTTTTGTCTCCATGTAATAATGATGTCTCCATGATCAATACTTTTAGTGTCTTCTGAAATTTTTAATGATCATGTCTACATGATGATCAAAAGAAATCTCTCATCATCTCATATATGATCAAAAGTATGATAGATCAATAACATAAATGGTCCACCCTTTGTTAAAGGAACAATAATATATGTTTCTTGAAGTGTAATTTTGGCATGGTCTTGGTTACTTGATATGGTTTCTCATCATCTTTATAAGCATATTCTCAAATAAAATAATAAGAACAATGATTAGATGCTCTTCAACAATAACATGAATGGTACTTCTTCTTTTTTAAGGGTCATGAATAAATAGATACATTTGCACTATATAAGCCCACTTGCTTGGTTGAAATGTACTTTATCTTTATTGAACATCCATATCCCTTCACTTTATCTTTAATTTTAATTTTTCAATCCAAAAATTACTTCACCCAAATCTTCTATGATCAAAGTTAAATATTGCAAAGTCGTCTCTTTTGTATCGAATTGGATTCGAGTGGAGAAATGAAGAGTATTAAATTATTATTATTATTTTTAATTTTTTTTTTATATAAAAGAGAGTATTAATCCGTTTTTAGTATATAATAAATATGGTAATACACTACGAAATGGTGGCTTTTACCAACTAATCACACTGGAACATTTACACAGATCAATCTCTTCAAATAAAAAAAAAATTACACAGATCAATGGTTTGGAACATCACCCTCTCTAACCTCTCTCTGGGAGTGGTAGCCCAACCCGTCCAACCTTTTCCGACGCCTTCTTTCTCTTTTCCACTGATTCATACGATACTAACACCCCCCATCCCCCCGTCTCTCTCTCTCTCTCTCTCTCTCTCTCTCCCTTCAAATTCCTTTCAAATCTGGTTCTGGAGCACCATAATCCGCAGGTCCAGTGAAATGCTTGTCGATTGTTTGCTTGTCTGCTCCAAATCCTCGTGAATTTTGCTTCAACCAAGGCTCCCTTTGGTTTTTGTTTTGAAAATGGTGATCGTTGGTCTTTTGTTTTGAAAATGGTGATCATTGGTCCGATAACTCTTGGACAGGTACGATGCATCTTGAGGTTCTTGTTTGAATCATGCTTGTGATGCTAAACATATTCTAGATATGAAAAATGTAACAAAATAAAACAAAAAATGAATATTGTTTCCAAATCGAAAAAGATAATAGCAAAAAATACCGTCGTTAGCCACCCCACGTGACCGCACCACTAGTAGCCCCTCTCATACCCTCCCTCTTCATGGGATTCCAAATCTACTGCCGTAAGAGCACCACGAGACATCTCGACCTTTTTCTCATTTTCTCGCCCTTACTCAACTTTCTACCACAAACAACTACAATGTATATAGAAGAGAAATATTCTGAATTGAGAGAGAGAACTCGGGAAGGAGAGAGCTTACAATAGAGAGGATTTAAGGAAAGTGACACACAAAGAGAAAAGCAAAAACGCTTAAATATTTAAGAAGGTAAAAATGCCGACACCAGATACCATTGAGCTAAAAGACTAAAAACACCTCGTATAAACGGATACAGAAGATCAGAATAAAAGGATAGAAAAAGCACAACACGCTAAACACGGATGATTTATTAAAGTTCTAAATACATAATTCGTAAAGGTAGATCTTTTGGCAGCTACAAAACTTATATAGGAAGATCCATGTTTGTGTTTGTTAAAATAGAAATCTTGAATTCGATCCGTAAATCTGCAATGCAAAGACACTAATTAAAGTTCTTGTGCAGGTATGAATAATTCTTAAATATTTTACAGGTATGAGCAAGTGTTAGATGACACTCAAATTATTTTACACGCATGCAACCATCGAAAGTCTTACATTTTCACCCTTTTAGAAACATAACACACAGAATACACATAAACTCAACTTAATCGATATATATATATATATATATAGATTTGACTCCAAACTAAAGCTTCAAGGTTTGGAGGATATAGATGTTGGTCATCAACCGGAGATCTCAATGGGTTTGACCTCAGTCTTCTTCTCCTCTTCTTTAGGAACAGTAACAGTAAGTACCCCATTCTCCATGCTAGCCTTGACCTGATCCATCTTCGCATTTTCCGGCAGCCTGAACCGGCGGAGGAACTTGCCGCTGCTCCTCTCGATGCGGTGCCACTTATCGTTCTTCTCCTCTTGCTCTTTGTTCCTCTCTCCGCTAATCTGCAGAATTCTTCCATCTTCAACCTCGACTTTCACTTCCTCCTTCTTGAGGCCGGGAAGGTCCGCATGGAAGACATGGGCCTCTGGGGTTTCCTTCCAATCGATTCTTAAGTTGGCCAACGCAGCGGTTTCGCGTGCTGAGGAGGGGACATTGGCAATGGCGGAGGGGAGGAGTCCATCGAAGGGATCCCATAAGTCTAGAGAAATTGGATCAAACACGTTGGTTCGACGGCCACCAAAGAGGCTGGGAACGAGCGACATGTCTGGAAAATTTGGAGCAAAGGAAATCTTGGGGAGGAAAAACCAGATACAGATAAAGCCTTTGAGCTGTGAATAATTTCGCGATGAAATCAAGCTTTGTGAGTACCCTATATATAGATCCTGGAAGAGGGTTCTGGTTTCTCAAGGAGAAAAAAAGGAACAGAGGGAGAGAGAGAGAGAAAATGAATGAAACTTCTAGTTCCCTCGTAAAGGTTCTGTTAAGAGTCGTTGTCATCATCAATATGGTGAATTTAGAAAAATAAAAAGCATGAATGCATTATGCCATCCCTTTAATTAGTTTCTGTAATCTTCTAAAGACTTCGACCGCTAGCCGGCCCACATGATCCAAAATTATTATGTATTCTTAATTGCTAAATGTAATTGGATTTACAATTTTGTTTTAATTTTTCTTTCAGAGACTAAAATGTAAGGTAGAATGGAGTTGATCCAACTCTTGACAATTTTGAGATTTTAAGAATAGCTGCTCTTTGCATAGTAGAGTATGATCAAAATTTTAAGTCATGTTCGGGTGGGGGATCATTTTGTCTATCATAGCCCTCTTGGGTTGAATCAATCGGTGTCGGTTTACTCTACGATGGATGTTAGGAGTAGATCTAGATGGCAATATATAACACAACTTGTGAACTCAACACCAATACGATATAGAATAAACAAGTTTGAATTGATATAAGTGGGTTAAAGTCAAAACGTATTGACCCGATAAGACAGTACGATTAATAAACTGATCAACTACGTACGGGTCAACTCGCAAAACGTATAATCAATCCCTATAATACTAATAAATTTTATTTTCAAATCTTATAAATATTTAGTCTTATATGTGTCATGTGTGTGTGTTTTCTTGTTGTTAAGCATATGTAATATTAATATTAGAATTTGACTACTTATATCTCAAACTATTTAACTTTTTCTTGTTAATATGTAATTTTGAAAATATTAATTTTCTTATATATTATTGGTTTGGATATTGATAATAAAATATTTTTTCATAAATCCAGTTGTAATTGTAAATAATTTATATAGTTATCTTTTTATTACATATGAAATTATATAAATTGTGTTAAAAGATAAATATTTGAGTTAGCTAAAAAAAACTCATTCATATGAAATGGATTAAACAGGTTAAATGGAGTTAAACGGGTCAAATGGGTGTGTCCAGATTAACCCAATAAAAGTTAATTACTAAACGAGTTAAGCGGATTATGTCGTATAATCCATTATTTATATTGGCCATGTTAGGATTTTAGTGTCTAACCCGTTTAATTAAAGCACGGTTGTAATCGGGTTGATTTATATAATCTAGTACTTGACATAACATGAACATGACTTGTGAAAGTGAATTGTCATCCCTAGTCAGCGATTCAAGTCCACTTATCTCAAAGAAATATTGAAAATTTGATTTTGATGAGAATTTATTTGAGAAATCATATTTGCCCTGAGCAGCTATGGGGATCAAATTCTAATGATCAATGAATATACATGCATTAGAGTTTGTAGAGTTGCTATATATATAATCTAGATTTGGCTTAAGAGACGATCTAGGGTTTTTACTAGAATATCAGGAGGTCAAAAAATGAACAAGGAGTTTGAAAGGAAATATCCATTACTTTGTGGGTATATTGAACTTGCATGATCTTAGGGGAGCTACTAATTAGTTTTTACTATAGCTTGAAAAGAACTAATCCCTCTTCTTTCTCTAGGATAGACTCCTTGAAAGAAATGATTTGTACAAATCTTAAATAGATAAGTCTTGCACAAATCTTTGTTAAAAAAAAAAAGGATCCCATCTTGAAGAAATGTAAAAAATAATAAATTTTTTTAATGAGATCCATTTTTTTATAAATGACATATGAAAAACCTATCTATTTGAAATTTGAAACTAGCATTATCCCGTCAAAATCTTAGCAAGCTCCACCAACCAAATCAACCGGTTGCATCCACCTTCCAACTGTACCCTATCCCCCCTACAAAGTTTCCCTACCCTCTAGATATCAGTACTTTTTTTCTTCCTTTTGTAGATCTCATTTTTTGTGCACCAACTCATCACACCGCCCTTTCCATTGGAAGCGCCACCCTATCTTCAATGACCACCTCAAAGCATTGGCATTAGACTAGCCAAATGCCAATGCAAGTCTAAACTTTAGCTAGATGTTAGAAAAAAGCTCCACATTGGACTAGCCAATGATCAAAAGTTCAAGACTTGAGCTACAGTAAAAACACAAGACTAGCCAATGTTGGCGAGTCACTGTTTACATGCCAAATATTATTTTATGATTTTCTATACCCTCGTTCCCTCGTTCTTTTCTCTCTATTTGACCCGCGTATATCCTTGTTCATCCCTCCTCTTCTTCTATTTTTCTTCCTTTCGCCCATTCTCTCCCTCTTCTCTCTGTTTTCTTCCTCGATCGAGATTATCAGACCCACGTATGCCAAATATTATCACTATCCGTTTTCTTCCTCAATCGAGATTATCGAATGTCACAGACTCTAAGCTGATATGGGTTTGTGCTAAAATTGCGTTTGGTTGTGGTTTTGTGGAGTTTGGAGAGTTAGTTTTGTGCATGCGGCTTTCATTTTTTTTTTTTTTTTGGATCTTTTCCTTGGAAAGGGTGGTTTGGAAGCCAATCCCACTTTGAGGAGACTTTGGAGGACTTGTTTGGTGTTTATTGAAGTGAACGGAAAAGAGAGATCTCCAGGTTGGGGGTTGGCCCTAAAGATGTCTTGCTCTCCACCTCTCTTGCTAGCTATCTTGACAGTACTTTCTCCCCTCCCTTTTCTCTCTCTATGCTTGTGTGTATGAAGGTTGGATTTGAAGCCAAATGCGAATGGGTTGCTCAACGATTTACAATTTATATTGGGTTCTTTATTTGTTTTTTGGAAATTTAATTGCATTAAGAAGTTTTCTTTCCTCTTGTTATTATTGGTGAAATTATATTATAGAATTCAATGTAATAGGTTCATTACTTAGTCCCTTTGTGACTTATAGATTCTTTGTGCACTCTCTAGTTGAGATTTTATCAGTTTTTAATTTTAGGGAAGGTTCCGTCTAAAAAAAGGAACTTCTGATAATGTTTGATGTTTACAGTGGTTTCACTTTGAGATTTTCTTTCCTTTCCATTAATGAAAGCTACGATTTTGGATTTCTCCAAAAAAAAAAAAAAAACTATGATTTTGTTGTCTGAACTGAGGGATTATAGTATTTTGAATTCCCAATTTACTAACACACCATGAGCAATTGTGGTAACGGTCTGACATTTTTGTTAGTGCTTTTAATGGAAAAACAAATCTATTGTCAGAAAAGTATAACAAAGGAGGAAACTACTAGAAGGAAAAGGCAACAACAACTAAAGCCTTTGCAGATTTCATCAGCTTGGTCTGCAATTGAAAAGGATATTATCAATACGTACCATCATTCTTTTTCTCATGTGTTTTTTATGTTTAATTCATCAGCATTTTGAGCTATCCTGGAATTTTTTGTATAGATATGAAATCAAACAACTATCTTGTATGATGAAGCCGAGTTGTTGCAACATCATTTATGAATTTGAAATGCACCAATTAAAAGTAATTGATGCCAGATAATATCTTCATTACTAAGTATTTTGCTCCTAACTCCTTCCAACATATGAATCTTGCAAAATAACTTATCTTATTGTTGCATTCTTCTCTTATCTTTGCATCTATTATTTAATGTGCTTAATGCTTTGTTTGGTTGCTTAGAAATGTAGTACACTGAAAAAATCAAACTGCTAATCCAACTGAAAAAATAAAATGCATCTATTATTGGTTGCTCCTAACTGCTAATCATTTGCTTTTTCTTATGCGAGATTTAATATTTGGTGACTGAGTTATTGCTTAAGAGGTACTTCAACAAGGTATGCCTGTGCTTAATTTCCTTCATTGATCTTCATGTTTTGAGATTTTGGTCGGTACATAACTGGATTTTAAATAATGGTGGCAGGAAGTTCATGGCAGTGCTCAAATATCAGAGTCAGATATAGTTCAGGTTCAGGCATGCAGGTCAATGGTAACAGAGGAGCAGCCTCATGCCATGTTGATACCATTGGAGTACTTCCTCATGGGATACGGCTTGTATAGACCTATAAAAACACGAATTTCTCTGCAAGTATGAAATTAGAAAGATCAAAAGGAGTTGTGGAAATAAATTTTTGTAATCTATTATATCATAGGGGTTTGCATTTTCTCTTTTATTCGTTGGGGTTGATATAACCATGTTGTTGTATAGATAGAGGTCAAGAAAAGGAAAGATGTATTGTGGAGGGGTGGGGATAGAAAGAAAGCATATTCTCATTCTTTAATTTGTAGCCATCATTGTTAGTTGAGGTGGGCTGAGCTAAACTGTTTGTAAATCCTCGAATAATTCTTCATCAATGAGACTAACTAATGATAATAATAACAATAATAAGCCTTGGATATGGCTTATTAAATTAAATTATAATTTTAAGCCTTGGGAAACATAATTTTAAGTAAAAATTAAATTATTAATTAATATATGGAATGTATTTGTAAAATATTAAAAGACTTTTTTTTTATAAAATATTATTAAAATATATAATATTATATTATTATTTTGATTTTAAGATAGCTAGTCTAATGTGGACTTACCTAGCTAAAGGTTAATATTATAGCCAAAAGTTAAGATTCTAACTAAATTTTGGACTTGACAATGGCTAGACTATTGTCAATACTCTCATGATGCATGTTTTTTTTCTCAACTACGAGTCAAGAAATTATAAGATATTAGATTAGATTTTTCGATTTGCTTTTATAATCTTGATCTGCCTTATAATGTTTGATGGGTTTCCCTCCATACCTTTCAATTTTATTAACATGAGTTGTCTATAAAAATATTTATATATATATATATAGCCTTAAAAGGAAATTAGAAAGAGACGACTATCTTGAGAGAACTTCTGGCTAGGTATTCACCATTCATTAGCTAGAGATAAATTTAACATTAATTATTAATAAAACTCTCATGAAATGCGTGATTTCATTTGAATAAAAATCAAATTCAAGAGTTAAATAATAAAACAGTCAATATGATTTGGTTTTTAAATGAATTACTCCCCAACTCTTAAAATGAACTGTTTCATGTCATTATATATGATATTCTCATGAACTTTTTCATTCTTCATTGCAAATAGATAGATAAGTAATGTTAGAGATAATAATTAGTCTCAAACGTATAAATTTTTACTCAGATCTGTAAAAAAAAAAAAAAACCCAATATAAAAAATTGAGTTTTAAAATTCTCTTTTTCATTATGGAAGTCCAATTTTTATGAAAAATTTGCGTAAAACTTGTAGTATTAACGAAACTCACAAATTGGATACATGATCGCCAATAAGAATTTGTCATATTTCATTTTACGCCACGGATACATCTACGTGTCACAATAAATAACAAAAAATTAAAACTATTTTAAAAAAGGCTAAAAAACTCAAAAATTTAAATTAAAAAAAAAAAAAAAAAAAAAATCTTTAAGACCCGAGACCCAAATTAATAAGTTGGGGACCAAGTCTGACTTGTGGAATATCACATACAGGTAGCCTCATTGATATGTGGCACATTCTTAATGACGATGATGCAACTAATTATCAGCCATCATGTGAATAAATTGATCGTTAATTGATCTATTAAATTTGTGATAGAAAAAAATCGAAATAATCAAAATAATATAAGAGTGACCAAAAAGTTTATTTTCGAAAGAGAGAAATCGATCTGGATAAAAAGAAAACACAAGGAACTTTTTAGGACTCATTTGTTTTTGCAAATGTGAAGAAATAAAATGAGATAAGATGAGTTGAAATTAAAATTAAAAATTAAATAAAATATTATTAAAATATATTTTTTTAATATTATTTTTATTTTAAAATTTAAAATTTTAGAATTGAGAGGGACGAATTACCCTTAATATCAATTTAAATTCATCCTACACTGAAGAAACCAAAGATTTTTTGTACATTTTCTCTTTGCAAAGACAAGACGATCATCTTTTGAAATTACGAGTAATTTCCAAAATATTAAGGTCTGAATAAGTGTCAGATGACACTAAATTATTTTAGAAAAATGCTAGTCTTACCGCTCAAGTTTACCGCTGATTTTTACCGCTTTGATTTTTTAAATTTTTTTTATTATTTTTTTTTACTTAATGATTAAGTAAATATTTTTTAATAATATTATAAATTTTTTATTTTTTAAAAAATATTTAAATGTATTAAAAAAATAAATATAAAAAAATATAAAAAATATTAACACTATAATTTATACTAACAGTAAGACTGAACGGTTGCTCCAGCGGTGGGAGTAGCACCGCTCATTATTTTAAACTCAACCAACAAGCTCTTACATTTTCAAACTTCAGAAAAAAAAAAAACACAGACAAACACACAAAACTGAAATTATTCGACATAGATTGACTCGAAACAAACACTTCAAACTTCAAGGTTTGGAGGATATAGATGTTGGTCATCAACCGGAGATCTCAATGGGTTTGACCTCAGTCTTCTTCTCCTCTTCTTTAGGAACAGTAACAGTAAGTACCCCATTCTCCATGCTAGCCTTGACCTGATCCAGCTTCGCATTTTCCGGCAACCTGAACCGGCGGAGGAACTTGCCGCTGCTCCTCTCGATGCGGTGCCACTTATCGTTCTTCTCCTCTTGCTCTTTGTTCCTCTCTCCGCTAATCTGCAGAATTCTTCCATCTTCAACCTCGACTTTCACTTCCTCCTTCTTGAGGCCGGGAAGGTCCGCATGGAAGACATGGGCCTCTGGGGTTTCCTTCCAATCGATTCTTAAGTTGGCCAACGCAGCGGTTTCGCGTGCCGAGGAAGGGACATTGGCAATGGCGGAGGGGAGGAGTCCATCGAAGGGATCCCATAAGTCTAGAGAAAATGGATCAAACACGTTGGTTCGACGGCCACCAAAGAGGCTGGGAACGAGCGACATGTCTGGGAAATTTGGAGCGAAGGAAATCTTGAGGAGGAAAAACCAGATACAGATAAAGCCTTTGAGCTGTGATTAATTTGGCGATGAAATTAAGGTTTGTGAGCACCCTATATATAGATCCTGGAAGAGGGTTCTGGTTTCTCCATGAGGAGAAAAAAAGGAACAGGGAGAAAGAAAATGAATGAAACTTCTAGTGCCCTCGTAAAGGTTCTATTAAGAGTCGTTTAAGTCACCATCAATACGGTGAATTTAGAAAAATAAATAGCATGAATGCATTATGCCATCCCTTTAACTAGTTTCTGTAATCTTCTAAAGACTTCGATCACATAGCCCCGGCCCACACATGATCCAAAAATTATATATTCTTAATTGCTGAATGTAATTGGTTTTACAATTATGTTTTAATTTTTCTTTCAGAGACTAAAATGTAAGGTAGAATGGAATTGATCCAACTCTTGACAATTTTTGAGATTTTGAGAAGGGTGCGGCTACTATGCCGCCAAATTTTACCGCTGGGCGGCACTAAAAAAGTTTTTTTTTTTTAATTTTTAATTTTTCATATTTTTTAAACATATTTAAATATATTTAAAAAATAAAAAAATACATCAATACATTAAAAATTAATTTCTTAATCACTAAGTAAAATTTTTTTTTTGGATCAAGCCGTAAAATGGAAATGTCAAATAAAATGGGCATAGTAGTGTTTCTCTTTTGAGAATAACTGCTCTTTGTAGAGTAGAGTATGAGCAAAATTATAAGTCATGTTCGGGTGGCGGATCATTTTGTCTATGATAACCCTTTAGGGTTGAATCACTCAGCTTCTGTTTACTCTACGATGGATGTCAGGAGTAGATATAGCTGGCAATATTGATGTAGGAAGATTCGAGTCAGATGTTGTTAAGTTGCAGACTGCACGTTAACCGCGCTGAAATACCTTGAGGTGACAGACCAGCGCAAAGGGGACAGAAAATCATGATCTTTCTTTGATTGTGGCAGTTTTGGGCACGTTTCGATATTTTGGCCATAACTTTGGCTACGAGTATTAGAATTGCTCATATGACCCCAATTCAGAAAGCTCTTTCTGGCGTGCACATTATGGGCACCCAACTATGCTCAGTGTGTATCATTTTCGAGGCCAAATTCTACTATTTTTCTCTCTAATTTTCTATTTTTAGTTATTTTTTGTCTTTTATGATAATATTTCATTTACTATTTTGGAAGTGATTCTGAACTCGATTTGGGCCATATTTTTGATAGATTACTTATTTTATTACGTATTTAATTTTGACATGATTATTGAAATTTTACTATTTTTAGTAAAATTCTGATACAGTCGATTTTCAGCTATTACAGTCCGGTTTGTGGGTTGATTTGGTCATTCTTGACTATTGATAATTTTGATTGAACATCAGAGGCTTTCTCTCTGTATTTTTTTGGATGAATATCTTGTCTTCTTTCTTGTGAATTATCTGTTGAAACTAACCGTCAGAATAATCATTATTCTGTCCGGCATCAAATATATAACACGACTTGTGAACTCGACATGAACATGATACAGAATAAACAAGTTTGAATTTGATATAAGTGGGTTAAGGTCAAAGCGGATTGACCCAATAAGACAATACGATTAATAAACTAATTAACTGCGGGTCAACTCGTGAAACTTATAATCAACCCCTATAATACTAATAAATCTTATTTTCAAATCTTATAAATATTTAATCTTATACATATATGTGTGTGTGTTTTCTTGTTGTTAAGCATATGTGATATTAATATTAGAATTTGACTACATAATATCTCAAACTATTTAACTTTTTTGTTAATATGTAATTTTATTTTATGAAAATATTAATTTTCTTATATATTATTGGTTTAGATATTGATAATAAAATCCTTTTTCATGAATCCAGTTGTAATTGTAAATAATTTATATAGTTATCTTTTTTATTATATATGAAATTATATAAATTGTGTTAAAAGATGAATATTTGGGTCAGCCAAACAAAACTCATTTATATGAAAGGGATTAAATGGAGTGAAACGGGTTAAATAGGTGTGTCCTGATCAACCCAATAAAAATTTGCGTAAAACTTTAAAAAACGAAACTCACAAATTACATGATGATCGCCAAATATAAGAATTTGCNCGTCTAGAGAAAATGGATCAAACACGTTTGTTCGACGACCACCAAAGAGGCTGCTGGGAACGAGTGACATGTCTGGAAAATTTGGAGCAAAGGAAATCTTGACGAGAGAAAACCAGATACAGATGGAGCTTTTGAGCTGTGATGAATTTCGCGTTGAAATCAAGCTTGGTGAGCACCCTATATATAGGTCCAGGAAGAGGGTTCTGGTTTCTCCATAATAGGGAAAAAAACAGAGAGAGAAAAAGAAAAAAAAAGAATGAAACTTCTAGTGTACTCTCGTAGAGGTTCTCATGATACCAGTCTTCAAAGTCATCATCAATGGGGTTGGATTCAGAAAAAGAAATAGTCGGAATGCCGTCCCTTTCTACAATCTTCTATAAACTTCGTCCACAGAGACCCACAAAATCCAAAAAAGTAATTGGAATTGCTTATATAAATATATAAGATATAAGTTGAAATTGTAAATAGTAATAAAATTATTTGAATTATGATGTTTATAGAGTTTTTGAAAATAAGAGAAAAAAACTAAATAAAAATATTATAAATTTAAAATATTGTTAGAATATAATTTTTTAATATAATTTTTATTTTGAAATTTCAAAAATTGAATTGATTTTTGTATTTTGTTTAAAATTTGAGAAAGTTGTAATTATTAGGTAATAATTAAATAAAAAAATTTAACAAATTTAAAATTTAAAAGTGTTTGTATTTAAAATTTTGAATGTGTTTAGAAGTTGAGATGTACAACAGTCATGAGAGACTTTCCCAAAATACTTATTTATGTGACCTTACAAAAAAATATATCATTTAATTATAATCACTCACTAAAAAAATCTCATTTATACCTAATTTACATCTATTTATTATGGTGTGCACCATGGTTTCCCATTGGAACTATCTGCACACTCTGGCTCCCTACGTCATACCACGGGTGACTTCATAATGAGCAATGCCCAGCTCTGCGCTCAGCGCGTATGTACCAAACATCATCTAATTCTTGCCTATAGAGGGGCCTAGGGGTGTAAGGCTGGCGGTCCGGACCGGATAAACCGACCGGAGCGAACGGTTCGGTACAGTCCAGACCGGACCGAAATAGTACAGGGCTGGTTTCGGTCCATAGAAACTCAGAGAATTCGGTTTTGGTCCGGTCCCGGGGTGGGCACTTCTCGGACCGAACCAGACCGGACCGGACCGAACCTACAATTAATATTTTTTATTTTTATAAATATATTATTTTATATAATAATTGTATAATAAATTATGTAATTTTCATATAACCTATCTCTATTTACAAGTAACAAATTAACAATTAAAAATGTAACATCATCAATATAATTATGAATTGATAACTAAACTAAATTACTATAAAGGAAAAAAAAATAGTCTATAATTATTAATTATAAAGAAATCACTATAGTCTATATAAGTTTATAACTAATAGTCTAATATATAACTATAGTAATAGTATAATATTAATACTATTATATAGTCTACAATATTATATAGTAATACTAAATCACTATAAATTTATAACTAATATTAATATATAATATAACTATACTAATAGTATAATATTAATACTATTAAAAAAAATTTAATTATCATTTAAAAAAAAAACCAAATTTAATAAAAAAATTTGAAGTAAACGGCGCCGTTCTCGCTCTCTGCAGCTCTACAGCCTCTACTTCATAAAAGAATAAACCCTAAGTTTCTAAATTGGATTCAGAAATTAGAACTCTCCTCTGTGCCTCACTCTCGACTCTCGGCTCTGCGTCTCTCATCTTCGTCCCTGCGTCCCTACGTCCCTCGTCTCTCGTCTCTCGTCCCTCGTCCGTCCCTCGTCCCTCGTCCATCCCTCGTCCCTCGTCCAGTCGTCCCTTGTCTGACCCTTGGCAAGTTGGCCTCACCAGTCGGCAATCACCAAATTCACCACGCACAGACCCATTGGCCTTCGGCCCTTCACCTCACGATAATTTTATGATTTTTATCTTTTTTTGCTTTTTAAATTACTATAAATTACAAATCTGGTAGATGGTTTTATTGGAGTTTCTGAATCCGAAATTAAGGAATTTAGTGATGTTTCTAGGAATTTAGTGATGTTTGATGTTAATTTGAAGTGAATTTAGTCTAATTTAGTGATGTGAATAGAAATTTAGTGATGTTTGGAATTTAGTGATGTTCTGTTGAAATTCCATGAGTGCATAACTCTATATATTATCCTTTGAATATTATTTCTAAATGACCAAATATTATTATCCTAAATGATCGAATGGTTTGTCATAAATAATTGTCCTAAATGTAATATATATATAATATTATTTCTTTAAATTCTTTTCTTTTATTGTCAGTAAAGGATTGTCCTAAATGTAATATAATTCCATTCTTTTTTTGCTAGATGGACCTTATTCCAGAATTTATTCCACAAGACTCTACTATAGATGAAATTGAGTCAACACAACCTACACAAGGGCAAGACATTCCTCCACTCCCACTCAATGTAAGTACTAATACTAGACCGAGTGGTGGTGGTAGACATAGGTCAATGGTTTGGGATCATTTTACAGTAATACCAAAAGGTGATCCAAATAAACCTAGGGCTGCATGTAATTACTGTGGTGCTTCATATGCATGTCATACGACGACCAACGGTACAAAGTACATGAAATATCACATTGAACACCAATGTAAGAAAGGTCCGTTGAATAAGACGGATAAGTCTCAAACTACTCTTGGTTGGAAGGTGGGTGAAGGAAGTAGTAGTGGGGGATTAATGCCCATCGCATTTAGTGTTGAGGCTTGTAGACAAGCCTTAGCAAAAATGATCATTCTTGATGAGTTGACCTTTAAGTTCGTTGAAGGAGAGGGTTTCAAGCAGTTTATGCCCATTGTTTGCCCTAGGTGGGTAGGGATTCCATCCCGTGTTACCATTGCGAATGACTGCTTTAGTGTGTATATAAGGGGAAAAAATAAGTTGATAAGTGCTCTTCAAGGGCAACGAGTTTCCCTCACCATGGATACATGGACATCCGTGCAAAACCTCAACTACATGTGTCTCACTGTACATTTTATTGATGATAATTGAAAATTACACAAAAGAATTCTTTCTTTTTGTTTGGTTGAGAATCACAAGGGTGATACACTTGGTAAGGTTATAGAGATGTGCTTGCATGATTGGGGGAGACCGAAAGTACTTGCAATCACACTTGATAATGCAAGTTCTAATAACGGAGCAATTTCTTACTTGAAGAAAAAAACCAAGAATAGGAGGGACACTATTTTGGAACATGAATTCTTGCATGTTCGGTGTTGTGCCCACATCCTAAATTTAATCGTCCGTGAGGAGTTAAGAGAATTTGATGAGTCTATTGTGAAGGTGAGAGGTGTTGTGAAATATGTTAAGTCATTGCCTCAAAGGTGGGCTACTTTTAAGAAGTGTATTGGGTTGGAAGAAATTAATGACAAAAGTGGCATTTGTTTAGATGTACCAACTAGGTGGAACTCCACCTATCTTATGTTGGAGGGGGCTTTAAAATTTCGAAAAACTTTTGAACGGTTGGAAGAAGAAGATTCCGGGTTCCTTACTAGTGTTAGAGATGATGATGACGATGATGATGAAATAGGTGATGTGGTGAATAGAAGAATATCAAAGAAGTTAGGGCCCCCCAATAATAACGATTGGGAGAAGGCAAGGTTGTTTGTAAGATTTCTTCAACTATTTCATGATGCAACTCTATCTTTTTCGGGGGGTAAATATGTGACTTGCAACTCTTTTTTTCTGGAGTTAGTTAAAATAGCCGATGCAATTGCAATAGAGTGTGAAGAAGGAAGCCCCGTAGTGGGATTAATGGCCACAAATATGAAGAAAAAATTTGAAAAATATTGGGGTAACTTGGATAATATGAATATGTTGTTGTTTGTTGGGATTATTCTTGATCCTCGGTACAAGTTTAGATATTTTAACTTTGCATTGGAAGAGATGTATGCCAATGATCCCACAAAAGCAGTTGATTTGAGTTGGAAGGTTCGAGATGCTTTAACCCGCATGTATGAGACATACATTGAGAATGAGGAAAGTAACAATTCTAATCTACAACAAGCTCAACAGCAGCGCACAAGTTTCCCATGTGAAGCAGTAAATACTACAGATGGTAGTGGACCTAGTGTTAGTAGACTTAGTGGTAGACATAAGGATAGGACAGCAGAAAGAATGGCCATATTTCAGCAACGGTTAGAGTCGAAAAACTCTTTGGAAAACAAAAATGAGGTTGATAGATACCTAACTGATAATTGTGTGAAGTCATTTCCAATTTTTGACATTCTAAATTGGTGGAGAGTTAATTCAGTTAGATATCCTGTGCTTTCAAAAGTTGCACGAGATGTACTTGCAATACCGGTATCTACCGTTGCCTCTGAATCTACATTTAGCACGGCAGGTTGTGTCTTTGATCCTTTCCGAAGTAGTCTATCTCCGATGATGGTTGAAGGTCTCATTTGTACACAGAATTGGCTTCGTTCTTCTCCTACTCCAATCAACCTTAGGACTTTAATGGATGAGGTGGA
>QEOT01000485.1:9320-22249 GCA_003123785.1 Pterocarya stenoptera
GAGATACCCTGTTATATTTTTCTATGATGTGCTTGTGTATATTATGCAGTGAAAAGCTATAATGTTTTAAACCGAGTAGTAAAAGTACCCGGCCTTTCTCATTCACTCAAAAAATAGAGGGAGAGTGGAAGATGATTTAGCGTGTGGTCCAAGCTATAATAGTATAATGGGTGGTTCAATAAATCTTTTGAATATGCATAGGATAAGAAATGTACAAAGCTTTAACTATAACTTTTGGTAGCCTATATTTGATTCTCCATGGCCACCTCAAACATGATACATAAAAAGACAGTTCATTAAACAACAAAATCAACATGAATCCAAAAGAATTTGTTTTTAGTCACTAGCTACCACGTAGATCGATACTCATCCTCTCCCATGTGTGACAAAAGATTGACCAGAAAAGAGTGTCGCTTTCACCATAGCTAAGAATTATCATGTTTACAGTATTTCTATTTGTGAATCGGTATAGATCAGAACATACCCTCCGATCCACACTGTTAATGTGACCCTACATATGATATTTGACCTGTCTTCATCGATCATGTTCTACGCCAAAGTATAATAACTATCTTGCGCGCTGTATTTCTTAAGAATATGTCTTAATTTAAATCTTGTCTGCCACCGATGTACGGTAGGAGATATATTGTTGCTAACAAACTTAATATTGTATATACGAAGTGGCCTAACAGCAATCTGCGATCAAAGGATTCCACATATTCTTTCCACTAACACTAACATACCTTCCTTGCTCAGGGAAAGGGAAAAACAAAAACAAAAACTACGTTCATTGCATTGTTTGCTCCTATAAATAGCTAGACTTGTAACCTCATACCTATCTCATTCCACCACAGCTCAACCTAATAGTGTTTATACTTTTTGCTTCAGCAACTCCAAGGTTACCCCCCATCTACCTTTCATGGCTAATAGGTCAGCTATTGCTTGGATCGCTATACTTCTCATAGTCATCTTCTCCACAACCTTCATAAGGTCACAGGCACGAATTATTCATGGACACAAGCTCATGCATAACAATTTAGGTAGCAAAGAACTTCTGGTCAAGTTAGGATTTGATGTCTCCAAAGTTGAAGGTGCTCAACCCAGGTCACTCGCGCAATATGACCAAGTTGTGCCTGGAGGACCAGATCATCAGCATCACTCTTAACCAGCTTATATATAAAAGGATCAAGTGCTTTTGGTGCCGAAATGTCCCTTTTCTGAATTACAATAAAGCTATTTGGAGTTTATTGCATGCAACTCAATTTATGAGCATAATATATTGAGGTGCAAGTAATAACAAAAGGCTTATAGCCAGAGTTCGAAGACATCTTAAGGATATAAAGAGGCTTAGGTATTTCGTAGTAAAAATATCTCAACTGGATGTAGTTTTGAATTCAGTTATATGCTAAAGATATGCATCACTATTCCTCTATTTTATGGTTGATTTTCTTGATGGATCTTCTTCTTTTCCATAGAATGTTTTACATTTACTTGTTAATAACTTAATTTCCTCAAATCTTGGTGATAACTCAAATGATCATCTTGCCCATATAGAATATTGAGAAATGCTCGGGTTGATTATTTATCGAGATTTGCGAGAAACAATATAAAAGTGGTGTCCGATCAAGTAGAAATTTCTCGGCCAAAAGCCTTCAAAGTTGCATATGATTCATTGACGCACACTACAACAAAAATAACTTGTTTGGACTAATTTATCCCGATCAAAAGACTATTCGCCACCAATTTTGGTTGCGAATAGTCTTTTGATCGTGAAAAATTGGTCCGAAAAAACTATTTTTGTTGTAGTGGCATACAAAGCTATGTTACATGTGTGCATTTCCCTCATCACTCAGGTACCAATCACACGTACCGAAATCGGGGGGAGTTCCTTCTGGGAGGGCCAGCCAGCAAGTACTGTAAATATTGGGACATGTCATAGTGTGCATGCACCCTTTATAAATTTTCATTCCAAGATTGATTCATTGCATCTAGTTCGAACTGGATATTATCTTGTGATTTTACAGTACATATACAATGCATTTTACAGTACATATATACATAATTACCATATATATATATATAGGTCTTCTTAAAGAAAATTACGTTACTTTCATAGAAGAAAAGAGAGAGAAAATTAAGAAGATTCATAAAGATCCGTATATTGTCGCAAAGACTAACCACATATATTGTCATATTAAAATTTATTACAGAAAACGATCACAAGATCTCGTAGCATCGTGGTCTCAAAATCTTTTTATTGTTTCTTGAGCAAATATGCATGTAATTCTTGAGATGGATCACGTACGAGCGCCGTAACAGAACAATCAACAAAGACGGAAATGGGATCCCCATGATTATCTGAAGAAAATACGATAAGTGAACAGAGGTAATCTAGAATATCTCCTTTAAATAATAATTTAAAAAATAATTTTTGAACATAATTTTTATTCAAGGGACCAATTACAATCAAAATAAACTCTAACAGCAAACATAAATATCGAAAAATTAGATAAAATAAAACTAATGATAAAGTAATATAATGACATGCATGTAATAAAATAAATAGAACCAATTACACTACAAGAAAATTGGTTTTTCCCGGCATTTGAAATTCGCCGCAATAAGTGCTTAAATGCCGCATTTAACTATTTTTCAGCGATTTAAAAATCGTTGCATGTCTGTTGCATTTATTTGTTCACTTTTGTTTTAACCCGGCCAACGAATACCTAAAATTGCCGCAAATCATAACTTTTTTCGGCAATTTTTTTCCACTGCAACCATCAAATCAAACGCCGCAAAGGTCATTTGGTTTGTCTATTAAATCGTTGGGAAAACATATTTGTGGCAAATAATAGTCGTCGCAAATATTTAATAAATCGCTACGAATGAAGAGATGTATTCCGTTCACTGGAAAAACTTTTGCAAAGGTCACTGATCGTCGCAAATACTATAAAAATTGCCGCAAATAACTATTTTCAATGATTTTTAGTTATCGTCGGCATGATATATTTCCAGCAAGTTATTGTCACTAAAATAGACTTTTCAAATAAGTTTAATTAACGAAAAATATTTCCGGCAAATTTTACTTGCTGGAAAAGGTTTCCACAAAAAAAAAATGTACACAAAAACATAATACATAAATTACTTGAACCCACAAAAAATATTTGCATAAATAAACTAATATTTAGTTCCTGTGATTATCAATTGACATAAAATTTAGATTCAGTCCTCCAATTTCCTCTTGAATTTGACCACTGATATTATTGAAGCTCAAGTCTCTACAAGGGGAAAAAAACTCTAATGAACATAGAATATGACATGTTAGTCATGGATGTGCATGTCTCAAAAGAATGATAATAGAAACTCCCTTTATTTATTTATGAAGTACTGTAGTTCCAGCCAGCACACAATTAATATGGGACCTAGTATCCATACAACTTCTTTACCATCCATCAGGCCAACGAGTTCATAATCCGGAGACCAAATCCCTGTCAAGGACATTGGAGTACATGCTGGGGTGCTAGGACGAATCGTAAGCTTAATTCCATCTATTACACAACCATATGTCACTTAGTACCAATGCAAAACCGTCAGAATCCACTTCTCAAATGTACTACTTAAATCAATGCTTTCACAGTCCAGATTATCCAAGCATGATTATAAAAGTAGATGGACCATAACTATGCAGACAGAAACAATTCAAGCTTGACATATGAAAATGGCAAATATGGGTTTTTATTTCAGTCAACGCACAAAATAAGGAGCAAGCACTTTTGAATTAACAAAAAAAGAGTCCTCTAGTCTTACAGTCTTCTCAAGTGGCTCAAATTTCCGAGGCTTTCAGGAAGTGGTCCTTGAAGCAGATTATCTTCCAAGACCCTGTAAAATGCCACTTTAACTGTAATTCAGGTAGTATATCATCCTTCTTTCACTAAGAAATAAGAATATAATTCATGATTTTTTTTTAAACTTTTTTTGAATTAACAAACAAACAACTCTAATTCATGACTTACCGCTCCTCGAGTGAGCTAATGTCACCAATTTTCAGAGGAACTTCACTTATCCGCTTTCCCAAAAGGGACCTGCAGATCACCAACCATTACAGATTAACCAACCTGCTGACCCTTTCGCCAATACCATCATGGAAAATAATGAAGGTCATCATAGCTACAAATGCAAAATAGTACTTACAATTTGACAAGAGGGAGCTGATCGAGCAAAACTTGTGGGAATTGATCCATTGATATAATTGCGAGAGAGATCGCTGTTTAACAAAGGAAACTTCACTTAATCTTCAATGTCATTATACAAATGGGTGCCAATCTTCCATCCAAATCGGTTAAAAACACGGGGACATGCAGGTTCCTTTGATGATTGTATTAATGAGTGAATTTTTATGCCAAAAAAGAAAGTACTCTATGGCATGGCTTGCATGGTACATGCTTGGCAACCAAACTCAGAAAAATACTATGATTTTTCTACTAACCTAGTTTTGGTCTTATCCTACACTACACGACTATCACATTATGTCGATGCGGCATTGTTGATCCACCATCAGATTAGTCCTTATTTGTTTAAATAATAGATTCAAAAACTGATGATGAATGCCACGTCAACACACGAGCGAGATAAAATGTGAGATGAGGATATAATATATAGTATTTTCCTTACCGTATTGCTTGTTTCTTTTACAATAAATGATGCTAGTGGGCGCCCCCATTACAAGTATTCCATAACCAAGAATCTGAGTGACGAATTGAGCAAACTGATGATGTAATGAGGTGAGTTGACTTTTTTTTTTTATAAGTGGGTGAGTTGACTTCCTTAATCCAGAAAAGCAGGTATGTTCCTCTTACAGTATAATTCGCAGATTAGTAAAATCTCCAAATTCAGCCGTTAGAACTCCAATTAAATTGAGACTCTTCAGTCCACTGTCACACGAACAAAAGATGGATGAAAGCATAAAAAGAATTAGTACACCAGAGACTACTTTAACCAACTTTTCAAATTTTGATTAAAGGACTTCTAGTGTTTGTCAGAAAACAAAAAGTATCATGAGGTTATCCATGTTTTTGCACATATATATATAAATATATTTATATATATATATAGATATTGTTGCTGCATATTTATACTCATGCAACTACTAGTTTTCAATACTAAAGATAAATATTTTCTTGCTGCCCATATATAAAAAGAAAAATCCATGATAAATCTGATGTTGGCATACATGCAGCTGCATGTCATACATCCCTGTGATGCTGCAAACAATGCCATTTTTTAGAGGAGATAATTTGAGAACCAAATTAAATCAACTAAAAAAGTTCCTTGAGCTTTAAAAAATAATTTCCTTTTTTTTTTTTTGATAAGTTACACTACAACATAATTTGCCTTTTGTGACAGAGAAAACCGTCACCAAAAATCAAAGAAACGTCACTAAAGACATTTGGTGACGGTTTGAAACCGTCACCACGATTGTCACCTAATGTGCGTCTCAGAATACATTTAGTGACACTTTACTATTGAACCGTCACTAAAAGTATTTTTAGTGACGGTTGGAGTTGTTCCATTCGGAGTGACGTTCGAACGTTATATTTTTTTGTGACGCTTGAAAACTATCACAGAAAGTAACGTTCGGATGTAAATTTTTACGTCCGAATGCCAACCCGAGCAATTTACGTTCGAATTTCATAAGTTGACGTTTGTTGATTGATTATAGTTCGAACGTATAATATTTGCGTTCGGACATTTATACGTTCGAACGCATTAAACGTTTGAATTTATGTTCAAACGTTGTGGGAACACAATCCGAACGTAACGATGATAACGTTCGAACGTTAATAGTCAAATCGTGTATTTACGTTCGAACGTATGTTCGAACGTGAAATCTTGTTGGAACGTTTTTTTTAACATTCGAACGTACAGATCAGAAATACACTAAATTCATAAAATTAAGAAATTAAAAAATATACTAATTGTATCATATTACACACCATAAATATTCTACAACTAACAATGTCTTAAAAAGTTCTAAAATTAGATAATAAAAGTTGTATACACAAATTAAAGTGAGAATTCATTTCTTCTTTCCTCGCCCACCCCGCTTCTGTTGCAATGACATAACACGCTCCATTTGCACCATCATCTCCCGCTGCACTTGCTGTTGGACTTCATTGCGCATTCTTTCTTCCTGATCTTTCTGTTGGTCCTGCAAACGCGTCTCTAAATGAGATTGTCGCTCTAAGAGGGACTCCAACTCTTGCTGCCTCGACCTCATATACTCATTCTCGCGTCGTGCGGCTTCCAAATCTTTGGTAAGATTATTAATTTGTGAAGTCGAAGAGGATGAGGAGGATGAACCAGAATGCTTGAAAGATCGTCCCAAACCTCTTGTCATACTAGAGTTGGGCCCGAGCACTTGCGTGAATATGTCTATGTCACTCGGAGAGGATTCTCCAGAAACTGACTGTATCTCCATCATTTTTTCCTGTCATGCCAAAGAAAACACACAATAAGTAACGTATTAAAAGAAATAAAAAATAAATTTTTCACATGTTGCATAATTTATTTAACAAAAATAACAACGCTTACATAATTATCTGCAGCGACAGGATCCATCCACTCACTACTCTCATTAGTGTGAGCAGCAGCGTAGACATGAATGAGGGAAAAGTTTTCTGGATCATCACGTTTCTAACAAAGCCACAATAGCAATTTTAAAAAGATAATATTAGTACTTAAATAAAAATAGTTAAATAAATAAATATATTCTATAATATTATTAATTACCATTTTCTCAGCAAGACGGTGGAATGATCTTGAACCAGCACGATGGTGGACAGCCAAAGCGGATCTATTATTAGCATTCGTAGAACTTAAATGCTACAAAATTAATTAAAAATGTTAATTGATATATATATACATAAAATATATAGCCCAAATATATATATGTAAATAATCATTAGATATTATTAATCTATAATACCTGATAATTTGAAGTTGCGAAAAGATCACAACACTTTCTCCAATCATCTAACTTCATCTGCTGGAAAGGGGATTGCGCAGCCTCTTCAACCGTCTCAAACTTCTTGAAGTGGTAATGACATCGTCCCTTGTGACGTCGGAATACTGTAGCCATCAACCCATTCACAGTTCTCAAATCCTCGCTACGACCAAAGTCGAGTTCGAATTCATCCTAATAAGCAAATTACGTCAAAAATATAATATACTAATATTGTATACAACAAATGTACTCTCAATGAAAACTCACCAGCAAACGGCTCCGAATGTACTCCTTAATCTCGAGCGAAACATCTCGCCATGATCGCACATAAAATGGAGCATAAGCTCGGACAACTGTACCAATATATGAGGAAAGCGCTGCTGCACTATTATCCACGCCTCTAGTGGAATTATCAGGAATGTTGGCCTTGAGCTTTCTATGCCTTCGGCATTTCTCAAGAGAAATGCCACGTGTATAACCACGACCGCGACGAGCGGATGCATCAACTATTAGATATAATATAATATTATCTATATAATTATTGAGATAAAAGTATTGATATATAATTAACTATGTTGTTATTTTCTTACTGGTAGGTGTCGACGGATTGTCGTTCTCTTGTATCTACACTTGATCTTCAGGAGGGAAACACTCAGGTGGGGAGTCCTCAATAGGTTCGAGACTTGGACTAGGCGGAGGGGGTAAATTTCTTTGTTGTTGTTTTGGCGGCACCCTTGAGGCATGATTAATATGATAAAGAAAATTAATTAGAAAAAATTATTGAAAAGTTAAATATTTTATAGTTACATATATGAATAGAATATTTAATACTTTTATTCTTCATCTTCGGATTTATTTTCCATGCTTGTTTCAGAATCTCCCTCAATAGCACCTTCGTCGTCATCATCAACCTCTTTTTCGTCCTCCTTATCCACTTCCTCCCCAGATTCTGCTATATCTTCTTCTTCTGACTCTTCTCCTTCTTCTTTTTCACTAACTTGAATTGAATGATCATTTAATACGGACGGGTCAAGAAGGACAGGTGAGACGTCATCTCTACACAAGGGGAGCAACTCGAGTGCACCGAGGTCAACAAACAAGTTAATACCCTCTCCATCTTCTTGGTAGGCCTCTACTATCGGAGTGTCATCTTCATCTCTACTATTCTCATAATCTGCACTCGTTCCTGCTTCATAAATATTTCGAGGAACGAATTTCTGTACTACTCATCAAGTTATCTCTCCGCTATCTTCATCAACACTTTTCATTGGATCAATCAAGTAATAGACTTGGGTAGCTTGACAAGCCAATACGAACGGATCATCTTCGTACCATTTAGATGCCGTATTAACACTCATAAAGCTATTATCCCTATGTATCGACATCCGACCACTGCCTAAGTCCCACCAATCACACTTAAAGATATATGTTACAGACCCACCCAGATATTTCAATCCGATAATATCACGTATGACACCATAATAGTCAATATCTTCTGTTCCATGACTTCCCTCGACCAACATACCACAGTTTTGAGTCTTTCTATTACGTTCACGGTCCAGAGTATAAAATCTATAACCTCGAACCGTGCATGTAGTGTATCGAAGTGCTCTATTAGAGGGACCACGGGCCAATGCATACAATTCAGAAGAAACTGATCCGCGATCATGAGCACGTTGTTCCAAAATCTATCAATTTCAATAATATATATGTATTAAAAGTAACCCAAAATTAAAACATTATAAATCAAATAATCACAATGTAGTTTTAGTTTATACACGTTGTTCAAACCATTCGGAAAATTCTTCCTCGTGTCTTGCCTCTATATTCTCTACACATTCCATCTTAAGTTTATCCATGTGATCACTGTATATATGTGCAGAAGAAAATAATATTTTCAGCGCAAAAGTTATAATTAAATGACATTTGACTATAATTTCTCAAAGCATGCAACAACATACCTGAGATAGCAATCAATCTCTTGGCAATTATTTAACACGTACCAACGAACTTTAGCCAACTCTCTATCAATTAAATCGTAATCCGTTTGTGCACCCAAGGGTCATATATTCTGGGAAAACACTGATAGCTCACGAGGAGGTGGAGCCTCAAGATCAGCATTTCGCTCTTGACGATTAAATCGTGTCTCAACACCACGAAGATATAAAGAGCAAAACGTTAACCATTCATCCTGTATATAGGCCTCTGCTATTGAACCCTTAGCTCTAGCTTTATTCCCAACAGTGCGCTTTAAACGACTCAAATATCTTTCAACTGGATACATCCAACGGAACTGCACCGGACCACCCAATAATGCCTCCCAGGGTAAGTATATTGCTAAATGGACCATGACATCAAAAAATGATGGTGGAAAAATCTGCTCAAATTTACAAAGTATGGTAGCAATATCTTCTTCCATCTTCTGCAACATATCTCGATTTACTACTCGAGCACATAAATCTTTAAAAAACATACATAGTTCAGTAATGGCGACACGTACATTAGATGTCAGCTTCCCACGAATTCCCACTGGTAATAACTTCTGCAAAAGAACGTGGCTGTCATGACTTTTCAATCCACTAATTTTTCCAATCAATAGGACTCACGCATCTACTGATATTTGAGGCATAACCATCTGGCAACTTCACACCATACAACCATTTGCAGAAATCCATCCTCTCCTCCCTGGTCATCTTAAAACATGCATGCGACATGATCACCCTATTGCCGTCCACTCGCAAATGTAGATTATGTTTAATTTCCATTCTCTCAAGATCTTTTCTTGTCTTGATCGTGTCTTTTGTCTTTTTATTAATGCTCATCAATGTACCCAGTATATTATCACATATATTCTTCTCTATGTGCATTACATCCAAACTATGTTGCAACATGCAGGACGGCCAATATGGCAAGTAAAAAAAAATACTACGCTTTGTCCAATTCAATTCTGCTTCACCTCTTTTTCTTTTATTCTTACCCCGGCCTTTGCCAAAATTGTTCGCTCTAATATGTTCCAGTTGTTCCACTATCTCTTCTCCAGATAACTCATTTGGTGCAATTCTGTCCTCTACTCTCCCATCAAACTTAGCATATTGGCTTCTCCATGCATGATTTGGTGGTAGATAACGTCGATAACCCATGAAGCACAACTTTTGAGAATATGTTAACCACTCACTAGCAGTTTCTTTATTACACATCGGACACGCTAACTTCCCTTTAGTACTCCAACCGGAAAGATTTCCATATGCCGGAAAGTCATTTATGGTCAACAATACTGCAGCATGCATCTGAAAAGTTGTCGACGTAGATGCATCATACGTTCTGACGCCTGTTTCCCATAACTCTTTCCACTCTTCAATCAACGGCTGCAAGAATACATCAATGTCATTCCCAGGTGATCTCGGGCTGGGAATAAGTAATGTTAACAAAAAGTTTGATGCCTTCATGCATCTCCATGGCAGAAGATTGTACGGAATCAACATTACGGGCCAAGTGCTATAACTTGTACTCATATTCCCCAAAGGGTTGAATCCATCGGTAGTGAGTCCCAAACACACGTTCCGAGCCTCTATCCCAAACTCTGGATATTTATCATCGAAAGATTTCCATGCAAGTGAGTCAGCTGGGTGCCTCATGTATGCGTCATTCTTAACTCTTTTCTCCTCGTGCCACCTCATATCAACAGCTGTTTTTTTACACATATATAGTCTTTGCAACCTAGGTCGTAAGGGAAAATATCGTAAAACCTTAACAGGCACATTTTTCTTGGCCTTCCACCTCAACTCTCCGCATACAGGACATGCTTCTTTTCTTTCGTTCTCCTTCCAGAACAAAACACAATCATTCTTGCATGCATGTATTGATTTGTACTCAGACCCTAATCCCTTTCTCAACTATTTTGCTTCATAAAAGTTCTTTGACAATGCAGACCCATCGGGAAGAACCTCGTTAAATAAGTCCAATACCATGTTTATTGCTTTTGTCGACATCCCACACAATGACTTAATATGAAGCAACCTCACAATAAACGACATTTTGGAATGTTTTGTACAGCCTGGATAAAGCTCGCGTTTTGCATCTTCCCACATTGCAGCAAAGTTTTCAGAATCACTCCCTCGATCACTTGAGCCATTGTCGTCTACGTCATCCATAAACATCCCAGCTCCAATGTCACCCAACATCTCCTCCATCTCATACCGCTCATAATCATCATCCATGTTTCCCAAATAATTTGGATGACTGAACAATGCATCTGCTGATTGTGCATACGGCTCACCATGCAATATCCATCGGGTATACCCCAGATCCATACCGTTCACAAATATATGACTTTCAAATTCAGCCAATCCTATCGCACACAAATTTTTACACCCTCGACATGGACACTTAATGCAACCACGACTATCAGCAGAGCCTCGAGCAAAATCAATGAAGGTTCTTACTCCACGCGCATAGGCTACGTAATCCGTTCCAAGTCTATCGCCTAGACGCATCCAACTTTTGTCCATTTCTAAAAAGTTCTATCTATTAGTAACACTTAATGTACATTGAAAATTCACATGCATGTAATGCTCCAATTGCCACTGCTAATTGTTATAAAGGTAGTTGGTCCTATCCCATTCGAGATTATATTATCCATATTGCACATATTCCGTCACTCTACTACTGTTCACGTCAGTAGAAATTTCGGCAGCACCTCCCCATAGTTCTCCAAGTATACATGTTCATTAAGAGGGATTTTGACCCTACAAACAGTATACCCGAAGAACAATAGAGGAAGACACCGAAACTTCATACTACACGTGTTCAGTAGGAGTAACAAGAATGTGCAATACAGATGATATAATCCCAAATTGTCCACACTGGACAATTTAGGAATTAGTGCACACCTAAATGTACACTAATTCCTGAACGGGTCTAAGGTTATTTATGCAATATCACACATATTCATTCAAAAACCACATGAATCTTATATATATTAAAAATGTTAGAATTGTTAAAAACATTCGGAAGTCTCATATTCTTGAACTAGATAGAGATTTACAGAATATGTTGGTGCACCTACCGACATACGTATACAATGAGGGAGAATGATCTTGAAGAAATGTCTAAACTTTAGTCTAATTACTTAATTGTCACAAACTTTCTGCCCTTTACAACTCTCAAGGCCAGAGAGACTTTGAAAGTCAAGCAATTTGACAGACATTTCTTCGAGATCATTTTCCCTCGTTATATAATATTAACGAGTTATTTATTTATTATCATTTTCCCTTGTATTTATTTATTATACTTAGTATTATCCCTCGAAGTTGTTATAAGTCCTATATTATAACTAATTAGACTTATTTATTTATTATATACAAAATTTATGAGTTTATTTATTATACTTAATGTTATCCCTCTAAGTTGTTATAAGTCCAATATTATAACTAATTATACTTATTTATTTATTATATACAAAATTTATGAGTTTATTTATTATACTTAGTGTTATCCTTCTAAGTTGTTATAAGTCTAATATTATAACTAATTAGACTTATTTATTTATTATATACAAATTTTATGAGTTTATTTATTATATTTAGTGTTATCCCTCTAAGTTGTAATTTTCATAATATTATAACTAGTTGATACTTATTTATTTATTAAGTTGAAAATACTAATATTTATTTATCATACTTAGTGTTATCCCTCTAAGTTCAACAAATAAAATCTCAACATAACAAAATCTTTCTAAACATATTCATTCATCAATAACAATATTCACTACATTTAAAATCCTCACAACATTCCAACAACAATATAAATAAATATTTCACATTATTATTTCCACATTTCAAAAACACAATTATTTCCACATTTCAACAACACAATTATTTCCACAATAAAATTTTCTAAACCTCACAATATTCTAACAACAATATTC
>QEOT01000485.1:39821-52796 GCA_003123785.1 Pterocarya stenoptera
TAGCAAGAAGGTATGTCCTTATCTTTATTTCAAATGCAAAGTTATTGAGATTTGAATATGATAAGAAATTGCATGCGAATGACGATGACTTTGCTAGTGTGTATGGAACATGGGATAAAGCATCATTTGGTAAGTTCTATAAACTAAATTGCTACTTGTTTAGTGAGTATAGATTGTGTGCCTACTAGTTTTATGCTTAAGTTGCTTGTGTGTAATAGACATAGTAGTTTGTTAGGTAACTTTGGTGTAAGGAAGACTTTAGACATTTTGCATCAGCGTTTGTCGAAGTATCATTTGTCATTTATTGACATGTTGCATAAACGTTTGTGAGAGTATCACTTGCCATTCATTAACGCGTTGCATAAACATTTGTGGGAGTATTACTTGCCATTTATTGAGTTTGCATATAATTGGAGTGGTCATTTTGGTGTAAGGAAAACTTTAGATGTGTTTCATGAACGTTTGTGGGAGTATCATTCGTCATTCATTGAATTGTTACATGGACGTTTGCTAGAGTATCATTTGCCCTTATTAAAGTGTGCATATAATAAAACCTTGAATACTACTAATTTACTCCTTTAGTTTTGATGCTTTTGTTTGTTGATGATAGGAGTAGCTTGGATGGACCTTTTCAAAATTTTCAGAAAATTAATGATAATGCATATAAAGTGGATCTTCCCAGTGAGTATTATGTTTTTACTAGTTTCAATGTTTCTGGCCGTTCTCCATTTGATGTAGGTGGANTATGGACGTTTGCTAGAGTATCATTTGCCCTTATTAAAGTGTGCATATAATAAAACCTTGAATACTACTAATTACTCCTTTAGTTTTGATGCTTTTGTTTGTTGATGATAGGAGTAGCTTGGATGGACCTTTTCAAATTTTTCAGAAAATTAATGATAATGCATATAAAGTGGATCTTCCCAGTGAGTATTATGTTTTTACTAGTTTCAATGTTTCTGGCCGTTCTCCATTTGATGTAGGTGGAGATTCGAGGTCGAATTATTTTGAAGAGAGGGAGAATGATGGGCACCAAGATGGACCTAGTCTTAAAGATCTTTTGCGAGTTCCAGATAAGCCAATTACAAGGTCAAGAGCTAAGAAGATTAAAGAGGAAATGCAAGGATTGGGGCAATCCACTTGGAATGAAGGTAGCAAGACTCCAACACTCAAGATGGGCTTCAAAAAAGGAGATCCAGTTTTGATCAACTTGATACAAGCTATGGAAGACATGCGCTACAGTTATTGTTTGGATCTTACTTAATTTATTAAAATAGCTTATTTTATTAGTTATAAGAATTAGTCCAGAATAATGGGGCTTGAGGATGTTTGGCTCACATATGTTTTATGTTTTATGAACTAGGGTTTCAAGACAAGTTTTTAAGGGTAGTTTAGAGATTGTTTTAATTTGCAGCTAGGGTTTCTTTTGGGAAGGCCTTGTATTTCGCCCAAGGATATTTTGGGAAAGGATTTTATGTTAACTTAGGGTTTTTGGGTGATTGATGTATGTAAGTTACTGTAGCCGAGTACTGTAGTTGCTGCACTATTCACTCAGGAGTATTTTTATAAGATGGAGATTTATTTTTGCTAGGGTTTTAATTAGATTTTGGTTTAAATACTCTTTGTAGCCTCAATTTATAAGTTTATGAAATTTGATGAATTTATTCANTTTTATAAGATGGAGATTTATTTTTGCTAGGGTTTTAATTAGATTTTGGTTTAAATACTCTTTGTAGCCTCAATTTATAAGTTTATGAAATTTGATTAATTTATTCATTGTGAGTTGAGTTTATCTCCTCTTGCTCTTAAATGAACTTTTGAACTTATCAAAGGTAAATCACAACCTTTGTAGCGTTCTTCCCTATTATTTAGGCTTTTGAGACAGGTTCTTCAACGGGTTTAGATTTCCATATAATCTAGGTTTTTTAAATGAGTTCTCTACGGGTCTAAATTTTCGATTGACTTGATTTTGGCTTTCTTGGGTAAGTTTTCAAATTGATTGTGGGTTCAAGGGATTCCAATCCCACGAATTCATATCACTAGTGGCATTGGAATCAAAGAAAAGTTTGTTAAAACATAATTATTTGGTTAAACATAGCATAAAACAGCTAGGCTAAACCCATTAAGTGAACTTGAAAACTTTAACACCCAAGATTATAATTTACTCATTTAATACATTTTAGTAGCAAGCTATACAATTACAAGGAACGAAGCCAAACCTTTAAACCGATCCTCTAGCATCCTAGTAACAAATTACCAACCAGACCTCAACACAAAACACACGGCATTAACATATATATATATATATAAAAAGATCAATTAACATCACTTATGACTAACCAAGTTAAATAGCAAAAATATCATTTTCGAATAATAGGAAAATACATAGCAAGATAGCTTCAACACACTCAGTTTGGACCAAAAATAGAGCATTCACGTTTATTGACTACATAGATAATAATTATAATTAAAATACAAGCTAAAACAACTTAGTTAGCCTCCAAAATCAAACTAAAACTAAATGGGTCAAGCTAGGGTTTTTTACCTTTGGTGAATCCTTCCCAGAACACGAAAATGGAGAAGAGGAGAGGTGGGTTTGGCTTAGGGAACTAGAGAGCACACGAACCCTTGGCTGGAAATCCAAAACCAAAACATCAACAGCAACAAGAAGAAAACCCACTTGATTAAACCATGGCTAGGTTCGAAATACACAAAGGAGAAAGGTTAAGGGTACTTTTACCTTGCTATTTTCCTCTTGAGAAGAAGAAATAATAGGTGCTTGGCTTAAGATTGGAAGGAGAATGGAAATGGGAGAGAACAAGTGGTAGGTCACAGGGTTGAGGGCTTGAGAAATTTTCTCCTTTTCTTGCCTTAGAAGCCGACAGGTTCAAGAGAAAAGGGACTTATTTCTTGTCTTAGAAGCCGAAGGGTTCAAGAGAAAAAGGGCTTAATTGCTTTTAGTCAAAGTTTGTTCCATAAGCTAGGGAGGATGGACAGTGGCGATCAAGTGTGGAAGGATATTTCCCTTACCTACCCATCCAATGGTGGGGGGAGCTTGGGCCATTTCTTGAATAAATGAAAATTAAAGGGCTTAAGAGAAAAATATTGTAAGGTTTTAAAATCATGCCCTTGAATTATTTTAATAACCCACATAAAAATAAAAGTACACCCATCTTAAAATAAAATAATAATAAATCTTTATCTCAAAATATTTAACTTAAAAAATTAAAAAAATAAAAATAAAAATCTTTATCTCAAAATATTAATTTAAAAAATAAAAAAAAATTGACGTAAGCACCTACGTAGTAGGACTCGGGTATCACACAAACCCACCATCAAGGAGCTAAGAATTTCTCTTAATTGGAGATAAAAGCTACTTTCCTATATGCTGGGAAACAAAAGCAGAGGGTTGCTCTTTTCTGGGTTGGCTTACGGCGTTGAAGGGGAGGCGGTGGAGTATGGGGGTGGCCTTGTGGCCATGTGGAGGGCTGACTTGCTGATGCAGGGGGATCCGTGACAGATGATGCTGGGCTGTCAGATTGCACCTTGATGGCGCTGAGATACCATGAGTTGGCAGATCAGCGCAAAGGCAGGAATTGATTGTGATATGCTCCTCATTGGGGCCGTTTTGAGTATGTTTCAGTCTTTTGGCCATAACTTTGGCTACGGGTGTCGGAATCGCACATAAGACCCCAATTCGGAAAGCTCCTTTTGACGCGCACGCTGTCCACATCGAGCATGGCTCCACGTGCCTTTTTTTTTACCTCAAATTCTTCTGTTTTCCCCTCCGAATCACTAGTTTTAGTTATTTTTTACTATTTATGGTAATTTTTCGCTTGTCAATTAGGAAGTCGTTTTAAATCCGATTTGGGCCGGATTTTTTGCAGATTGCTTATTTTATTTTGAATTTCAATTTAGAGTGATTTTCGAGATTTTGCTATTTTTGGCAAAATTCGGATAAACACGATTTTTGGCTATAACAGTCCGACTTGTGGACTGATTTCGGGATTTTGTTGGATTTTATAATATTCCGTTAAACCCTAGAGACTTTTCTCTCTGGTTTTGGGCAAATTTTCTCCTGTGAATCATCTGTTCGAACTAACCTACAGGATAATCCTTATCCTGTCCGGCGTCAGTTGGTATCAGAGCTTCAACATCTTCTTGGGAAATTTCACCAGTTTCAATGGCTGGAGGTCGTGGTCGTCGTGGGCAGGTTCCGAATGAGGAAGCCCAACGCCGTGATCGCAGCGTTCAGGATGCGATGATTGAGGATTTGCAAGGCAAGTCGCAGAATTAACCCAGCGCCTGGCGGCGCAGGATTTCGAGGGTCGTGAGGCCTCTGATCACGATTCTAGTTCCAGTTTCGAAAACCCATATCACAATCGTGCTCTATTCTGGGAGCACCGTGGTCATGGAGACCTCGATTTTCGGGTCGATCTCCTCGAGTTTTCTGGTACGTTACAGGCCGAGGGATTCGTGGATTGGATTAATGAAGTGGAGCGTATTTTTGATTATAAGAAAGTCCCCGATCGTGTGAAAGTGAAACTGATCGCCATTAAACTCAAGGGCAGAGCATCTGCGTGGTGGGAGCAGTTGCGACGTTCACAAGACAGGTAGGGCAAGGCCAAGATCACTGATTGGGAGAAGATGAAGAAGAAGATGAAGGGTCACTTCCTTCCCTTCGGCTACACGCAAACCTTGTTTCAGTGACTTCATGCGTTGAGGCAGGGCGCGCGATCAGTCGATGATTACACGGAGGAGTTTTACCAATTGATCGCCCGGAACGATTTATCTGAGACGGAGGAGTAGATGGTGGCACGGTATTTGGGCGGTTTGCACCAGCCCTTGCAAGATGTCCTCAGCCTTCATTCACTGTGGAATGTTTCGGAAGCCTACCAGCGTGCACTTGCTGTTGAAAAACAGCAAAACAGGAGACCAGTGATCAGAAGCGATCACAACAGTCGGCCAGTTCGCCCTCAGGATTCCCGTCCTGTCCAACAGCCACCGCAGGGTAATTCTAACCCTACTATTAGATGTTTTCGTTGTGGTGAACAAGGGCATAGGGCGACTGATTGCAGGAAGCCTGCTAATCAAAAGGGCAAAAATTTGTTGATTGAGGAAAACGCGGTAGACGAGACTGAGGAGATTGACGAGCCCATGTATGACGATGATGAGATTGATGATGTGCTGTATGGAGATGGTCATGAGACTCTGGTCATTCGCAAGAGTCTACTAACTCCCAAGGGCAATTCAAGGGACGATTGGTTGAGAACCAATATTTTCCACACGACCTGCACAGTTGCAGATAAAGTCTGCGAAATGATCATTGATAGCGGCAGTTGTGAGAATGTAGTGTCCGAGGAGGTTGTCNACTAACCTGCTTTCTATGTCCAGATTTTTAGATGAGATTGAGCATGGAGGCGTGGTCTATGCTTTACTACCTTGCGAGAATAGCGCAGTAGACGTGGATACAGATTTACCAGTAGAGGTGCAGCGACTGCTAGCAGAATTCTCTGACTTGTTTCCAGAGGATCTTCCTCCTGGGCTACCGCCTATAAGGGATATTCAGCATCAAATTGACCTTGTTCTTGGGTCAAGTTTTCCAAATCGACCAGCATATCGCCTCAGTCCCAAGGAGGCTGAAGAGTTGCAGCGACAAGTGGAAGAGTTGTTGGAAAGGGGCTATATCCGAGAGAGTATGAGCCCATGTGCAGTCCCTGCCTTGCTAGTGCCAAAGAAATATGGTTCTTGGCGTATGTGTGTTGACAGCCGAGCGATCAACAGAATTACAGTGAAGTACCAGTTTCCAATTCCCCGTCTAGATGATATGTTGGATCAGCTATCCAATTCTAAGGTCTTCTAAAAAATTGACCTTAAAAGCGGATACCACCAGATCAGAGTAAGGCCTAGAGATGAGTGGAAGACGGCGTTTAAAACGCCACAAGGGTTGTATGAGTGGATGGTCATGCCTTTTGGGCTATCCAATGCGCCCAGTACGTTCATGAGATTTATGCATCAGGTCTTGCGGCCTTTTATGGGGAAATTCGTTGTAGTTTACTTCGATGATATCCTCATTTATAGTCTGACATGGGCTTCACACTTCGATCACCTCCGTGCTGTTTTTGAGATGCTGAAAACGGAGTACCTGTTTGTCAATCAGAAGAAGTGTTCTTTCTTCACTACTTCTATGACTTTTCTTGGTTTTGTTGTGTCTACTGATGGTGTTCATGCAGATCAGTCAAAGATAGATGCAGTCTGGGAGTGGCCCAGACCAAGGACCTTACATGACATTCGAAGTTTCCATGGATTGGCATCTTTCTACCGCCGGTTCATTAGAATTTCAGTACTCTGATTGCCCCTATCACAGAGTGCCTCAAGGGGCGTGATTTCCAGTGGTCTGAGGAGGCAGAGGCCAGTTTTCAACTGGTCAAGCAGAAGATGACCGAGGTACCAGTTTTGGCACTTCCTGATTTTGACAAAGTGTTCGAGGTAAATTGTGATGCATCTGGCGTTGGCATTGGTGGTGTTCTGAGTCAGGCAGGTTGTCCGGTTGCTTTTTTCAGTGAGAAGCTATCGGGATCAAAGAAAAATTATTCCACTTATGATCTGGAGTTTTATGCCATAGTTCAGTCCCTGAAGCATGGGCGTCACTACCTCGTACAGAAGGAGTTTATTCTGTTTACCGATCATGAGGCCCTGAAGTACGTCAATGGCCAACACAAGCTGAGTAGACCTCATGCCAAGTGGGTGGCATACTTGCAAGAATTTACCTTTACGCTAAGGCACCAAGCAGGGAGTCTGAACCGCGCCGCAGATGCCCTGAGCCGTCGTACCTTACTCCTCACTACCATGAGTACCAAAGTTGCAGGCTTTGAGACGTTCACAGATATGTATGCAGCTGATCCTTCCTTTGGAAGGATATTTCAGGAGGTAACTGAGGGTCACCGTCATGATTTTGTTTTGCATAATGGGCATCTGTTTCGTGGGTTACAGTTGTGCATTCCAGATTGTTCATTGAGGCAGCAAATTATAAGTGAACTTCATAATGAGGGACACTTTGGCCGAGATAAGACCTTGGCCCTTATCTCTTCTGACTTTTATTGGCCCAAGTTGACTAGTGATGTGGCCCATTATGTGGACCGTTGTTACGTGTGCCAGCGGTTTAAGGGAGTTCTCACCAATGCGGGCTTGTACACTCCCTTACCTGTTCCTGAAACTCCTTGGTTCGATGTCAGCATGGATTTTGTATTGGGCTTACCCCGCACACAAAGGACCTCGAATTCTATCTTTGTTGTGGTTGACAGGTTTTCCAAGATGACCCATTTTGTAGCTTGCAGGAAGACTATGGATGCTGTCCGGATTGCCCATCTTTATTTCAGGGAGATTGTGCGTTTACATGATGTTCCTTGATCCATCACTTTAGATCGTCATACCAAGTTCATCAGTCATTTCTGGAAGAGCCTGTGGGGGAAACTGGGAACGCAGCTGAATTTTAGTAGCGCTTACCACCCCCAGACGGATGGCCAGACCGAGGTGGTGAACCAGAGTTTGGGCAACCTTTTGAGGTATTTGGCAGGAACGAAGCCGAAGCANATGTTCCTTGATCCATCACTTTAGATCGTCATACCAAGTTCATCAGTCATTTCTGGAAGAGCCTGTGGGGGAAACTGGGAACGCAGTTGAATTTTAGTAGCGCTTACCACCCCCAGACGGATGGCCAGACCGAGGTGGTGAACCAGAGTTTGGGCAACCTTTTGAGGTATTTGGCAGGAACAAAGCCGAAGCAGTGGGATTTGGAATTGCCTCAAGCAGAATTTGCCTACAACAGATCAAAAAATAGAACCACAGGTTTAAGCCCATTTGAGATTGTCTATGGTCAGAACCCATCCGGGGTGCTGGACTTAGCCCCTATTCCACGTATAGGATGTTTCAGTCCTAAAGCAGATGAGATGGCAGAGTATCTTTGGGGTATCCATGAGCAGGTGAAACAGACCATTCATGAGAGCAATACCAAGTACAATACTCGGGTTGACAGTCATCGTCGTCAGGTACTTTTTGATGTTGGTGATTTTGTTTGGGCTGTATTAACTCGTGATTGTTTTCCTGTTGGCGAGTATAATAAGCTTAAGGATCGGAAGATTGGACCTTGTGAGGTTGTGCAGAAGATCAATGATAATGCTTACAGGTTGCACCTTCCCAGTCACTTGAAGACTTCTGATGTCTTTAATGTGAAGCACCTAAGTCCTTGTTTTGTGGATTCTGATGACACTACTCTGAACTCGAGGACGAGTTCGTTCCAACCTGGGGTGACTGATGCAGGGGGATCCGAGACAGATGATGCTGGGCTGTCAGATTGCACCTTGATGGCGCTGAGATACCATNATGGATTCTGATGACACTACTCTGAACTCGAGGACGAACTCGAGGACGAGTTCGTTCCAACCTGGGGTGACTGATGCAGGGGGATCCGAGACAGATGATGCTGGGCTGTCAGATTGCACCTTGATGGCGCTGAGATACCATGAGTTGGCAGATCAGCGCTAAGGCAGGAATTGATTGTGATATGTTCCTCATTGAGGCCGTTTTGTGTGTGTTTCAGTCTTTTGGCCATAACTTTGGCTACGGGTGTCGGAATCGCACATAGGACCCCAATTCGAAAAGCTACTTTTGATGCGCACGCTGTTCACATCAAGCATGGCTCCATGTGCCTTTTTTTAGGCCTCAAATTCTGCTGTTTTCCTCTCCGAATCACTAGTTTTAGTTATTTTTTACTATTTATGGTAATTTTTTGCTTGTCAATTAGGAAGTCGTTTTAAATCCGATTTGGGCCGGATTTTTTGCAGATTGCTTATTTTATTTTGAATTTCAATTTAGAGTGATTTCTGAGATTTTGCTATTTTTGGCAAAATTCGGATAAACACGATTTTTGGCTATAACAGTCCGGCTTGTGGACTGATTTCGGGATTTTGTTGGATTTTATAATATTCCATTAAACCCTAGAGACTTTTCTCTCTGGTTTTGGGCGAATTTTCTCCTGTGAATCATCTGTTGGAACTAGCCTACAGGATAATCACTATCATGTCCGGCGTCACTTGCGGTGGTGCTACGCCGTGGAGGAAGGCAGCGTAGGGCTTGTACAAGGAGCTTGAGTGAAATCCGTGAGGAAGAGAGCAAATCAACTGTGAGAGAGAGGGAGAGCTTCAGTGGAGGAGCTAGGGACTGTTGGGGGGGTACTATGCCAGTAGCTAGAGGTGCTGTTGCTGCTAAGGACACGGCGGCATTGGGAACCTGAGGGAGAAAGGAATTCGAGGGTGAAGAGAAAGGGTAATCTAAGGGAGAGAGAGAAGCCACGAGGGAGGGGCTTGGTTGGGTTAGCCAACGATTGTGGAGGTGGACGATGACAGTGGGTCGACAGTGGCGTGCAGTGGCTACTGCATGGAGGCGTGAAGAGTAGAGATCTGGGGAGAGCAAAAGAACGGCACCGAGGGGAAGAGAGAGAGAGAGGGGAGGGAAAAAAGTGAGGCAATACGCGTTTTGGCGCTGAGTGCTTAAAATTAACTTTTTGCAACTAAATTTACATCACTAGAAAAGGGCATTTCTTTTGGTTTTTGATTATTGCAGTGATTTTTTCCATCGCAAAAAGTAAAAATCGCCACAACAGACCAGTGATGTAACAAGGAAATTTGCTTGCTTTTGACAAGTTCAAAAATGGTTAGAACTAATCATTTTCGGCAACTAAAATTCATCAAAAATAGTCTTGTTTGTTTTTTTATGAATTTTGTAAACGTTATTTCCAGCACTTTTTAATCGCCGCTAATAGGCATTAATTGGCCGCAAAGTAGTCCCCAGTTCTTTTGCATCAACAATATGGATTTTGCGACGAACAGTTTCAATGCAAAAAGTATATATTGTGGCGATTTTTCAATTCGACGAAAAGAAAATGCCGCTACAGTAAAAACATTTTTTTACGACAACAAAAATCGCCGCAATAGGTATAAAATTCACTACAAAAAAAAGTGAATAATGAATTTTCCCTCAACATTTTCCAACTTTGCACTAGAATTTAGCAATGAAATGGAAATCGCCGCAAACTATTTGCTACGATGTTTTTTGTGGGGATCTTAAAATCACTGGAAAATGCCTGATTTCTTATATTGTTAGTTCTATTTACTAACTTGATAAACCCACTCCTAATTTTCATCAGATATAAAGTAATAGCATGACAAAACATCCACTTACAAATTGTTGCCATATGCATCTACGTAGATGATTGATGATCTGAAATAGCTTCTTGTTGCACCTATGAGGGGTCAGTGGAAAAACTTTGGCAATTGGGTTATTGGTAGTATCTTCAAAGCCAAACTAATTCTTTGTAAGCAGTGAAATATGGAACTCTAGATGCACTCTTATTTTGAAATTAGTGGGTGGAGTTTGCAACCAACGTCACATATATCAAGTTGTCCCAAGCTGATATCGGCTCTGTTGGTTACAATTGTTTTCAAAAATTTGAAAGCTTTCTTCAAATAATTTAAAGTTTTCAAACTAAACAATTGTTGATGTAATTTCCAGCAATGTATGCAATTATTTTCTAGCCAAGAGGAACAACCTTAGTGATCCCAATGGGGGATACCTTCGATGGTTAAGTCAGAGAGGCTATGATCTCTAAACCAATTGTATAATAATTCACAGTGCGCACTTGTGGGTGTATTTATAAAGGTCAAAGTACCTCACATTGTGGAGTCTTCCTTGAGGATACGATACTGGAGTTGATAGTGTCCTATGGGTGAACATGTCTTTTAGGGACTTATCTTTTTGGCTTGAACATCTAACAAGATTAGCCTCGTTGGTTAAGGTTTCTTGCCAATCACAATGGTTCCTTGCATTATCCCATGATATCGAAATGATGGATTATCCTTAGTTTCAACCCTTCCCTACCTTGTATCATGTGAACTTCTTGTGAACATTCCTTTAATCCTAGTGGCCTTCCATTGCCCATGGCGCTGGCTATCTCTAGCATGTCCTCATCACTCCATGCAAAGATATCACTATGCTCGATGAGGACCTGCTTCATCTAATCTCCGAGGTCTGGTGCCCTGCACATCCATATTCTTGTAGTAGCCTCTGGTCACCCAAGATATAAGGCGACCAACTCCAAAGTCTTAATTGCTTCCCCTTTCTTTACCTCATTCTCATTCCAAGTCTTAATCAATCGCTCGATGAGCTCAAGTGGTGGCGAAATAGAATCTCCATTCGCTCCTCTGGCTTCTGCAGTGCAACCTCTCCTCCCATGTTCTTTAGCTCCTAGACATACATAACATTCTTGTAACAACACTTGTCCAACGTTGGGCAACCGATAATAGCATTAAGTGTTGACAAGGCTCTCACCACTAGGAAGTCTACCATCATGGTTGTGTAGTGCAGGGCATGGTCCCTGTGATGCCCCCAGATTCTACTTGAGATTTGGCAGATTCTAAAGTGTCAGGACATGCAACACAAGGTTACCTACCCCTGTTCACGACAAATAAAGATGTAATGCACCTAGCATACATCTAACAGTATGCAATATTTACAGCAGATACGTTTTTTTCTTCTTTGAGCAATACTATGGACCAGAAATAACATATCCTAAAAACATAAACATACTTCATAAAATTCACTTAACAAATGTTCAAAAGTTATAGAGTGTATGTCCAAAGATCTGTAACATCACGAGTACTGAAAACAACGCTCCTTAAGTACATGTAAAGACTACTAATATATATACTAGGCTAGCACTCTCAATCTTTAAGGGGCGAGTAGTAGGGTTTTTGCACGGCGCTAGCCTCCGGCCCATTGCCTCCGATGGCAAGGTAGGGCACTGGAGGGATCACAGAACAGGAGAGGGGGACAAATCAGGGAAGACGTGATGCACGTTTGCCTTCGACAGGACAGGGTGTGCGAGGTTTCGTGGATGTGATGGCAATATGTTTTTTCTGTTTTCAAAGGCAGAGATCCAACAATCTGCAGAGCCATTTCGGTTCTCAGTGGTTCTAAAGTTCCTTCGTCTTCGGCCTTCGCTTGATCATATTAGTGCTTATGTCAAAAATTGGTGGGGGCTACAGTTGATTTTGATGATTGGCCAACTGCGCAACCCACGTAATGTGCTGGTCTAGATGGCCAAGGAGGAGGATTTTATCAGTGTGATGGCTTGAGCAATTTATAAAATTCATGGCAATCCCTTTCGGGTTTTTCATTAGACTTTGGAATATGTGGAAAATAAGGATTCTCCATGGGTTCCTTTCTAGTTGAATTTGCCGGGTTTACCTCCCAATTATTTTCAGGAATCGATGTTACATAGTATTGGGAATGGCTTTGGCCATTACTTGAAGCGAGATAATGCTACGGCGTGTGTGACTTGTCCTAAGGCTACGTGCATCTGTGTTGAAGTCGTCGTTTCCCAACCTTTGCAGAATTCTTTTTGGCTGGGCCCTCCAGGGCTTGTGACGAGTCATTTTCAAGAGGTTATCTTCGATTCCACCTCATCTTTCTATGCTTTTTGTAGGAAGCAGGGTCACTTGGAGGCAAGGTGTTCTAGATTAGAGCGTGCAGATCCAAGGAAAAAAGAGAAAATGGTTTTTGCTTAGGGGGAAGGGAAGAAAAATAATGTGCAAAACATGTGGAAAGTGGTGGGGCACCGTGAGAGTGAGAATGCCATTCCAGTTACGACAAAGGCTGTGGGGGAATCTTCGAAGTCTTGACTCTATATTATTCTGGAGTCCATATGGGACCAATGGGTGGGACTCAACAGGGATCCTCATGGTATCTGGTTTGTTTCACAGGATGGGGTGATGTTTGATGCATGTGTGGAAGAGTGCAAAGTAGAGTCATCAGCAGTATTGTGTGCAGGGACTTATGTGGTTCGGGCTGGTTAGGGACCTTTGACTGTGTTATCAGTGGGGGTAGAAATTCCCGATATTGCAAAGGGAACACCTTCGA
>QEOT01000485.1:54356-71179 GCA_003123785.1 Pterocarya stenoptera
GCAGGTAGCATTTATTCCTGGTAGAAGTATTTTTGAAAATATTTCGTTGGCCTAGGAACTGGTTCAAGGCATCAATAGGAAAGTGAGAGGGGGAAATGTAATGTTGAAGATTGATATGGCCAAAGCTTATGAACATGTTAACTGGAACTTTCTGCTGGAGATTTTGCGTAGATTGGGTTTTTCAGAGAAGTGGTGAAGTATTGTTTTTAATGCTGTTTCATCCCTTTTTTATTCGGAGATGCTTAATGGGTGTACCAAATGATTTTTTAAGGCATCGCTTGGGTTTCGACAAGGTGACTACCTTCTCCTTATTTATTTATTTTATCTAAGGTGATTCTTTCTCGGATGCTTCACAAAGAATTCCATATGGGTCGTATTAGGCCTTTTCATCTTCTCGGAGGAACTTTGATTTCCCATTTATTCTATGCGGATGATATTTTGAATTTTGCTAATGGTGGGAAGGCATCTATTCGGAACCATATGGGAGAGTCTTGCATTGGTATGAATTAATGTCCGGACATATGATTAATCCAAGTAAGTCTTCAATGTTCTTTTCTTCATCTATTTTGGCTAATCGCAAAAATGGATTGAAGTTAATGTTAGGTTTTGAGGAAGGTAGTTGGCCTTATACATATTTGGGTGTTCCTTTAATTGTGGGCCGTATGAAAATTCAAATGTTTGATCCTTTCTTGGCAACAATACAGAAAAAGTTGGCTGGGTAGAACAGTAAGCCTCTTTCTTTTGGAGGTAAAATTGTGCTCATCAAACATGTTTTGAACAGTATGCCTATTCATATGCTCTATGTTTTGAATTTGCTGAAAGGAGTGTTATCATAGATCAAGAAAAATTTTTCAGATTTGCTCTGGGGATCTTTGATGGAGATTAAAAAAAGGAAGTGGGTATCTTGGTGGAAGATTTGTTTGCCAATTGAAGAGGGTGGGTTGGGTATTCGGGACCTTCATGAAGTCCAAGAATCCTTGCTTATGAAATTTGCGTGGAAATTAATTAAATAGAAGTCGATGTGGTCGAATTTCTTTTCTACCAAATATGTGGGAAACTCTCATCTTTATTTTGTTATGCAACTTCGAAAAGGGTCTAGATTTTGGAAGGGTTTCATGGAGAGAATGTCGAAAGTTCTAGAGCATTCAAGGTGGATTATTCAGGATGGTCTAGCTAAGTTCTGGTTGGATAACTGGCTAGGTGAGGGGCCATTGATCGCATTTCTTCCTGTGGTTGGTAATATTGATCTGCAGGTAGCAGATGTCTTCATGGAAGCAAGACCGAATCTACATATGTTAGGGGAGTTAGTACCAGAAGACGTGTGTAGTAGAATTTGGGACTCTGGAGTTTGGTTATAGTAGGGAGTGGATAGATGTGTTTGGCAGCCATCGATTGATGGTGATTTTAGCACCAAGTTAGCTTGGAACTTAATTCAGAAACATGGGGATGTATACCTTTGGAGGAAATGGCTTTGGAAGAATTGGCTTCCAAAGAAATTATTATTCTTTGTTTGGCAAGCTAAGAGGAGGGCAATACCAGTTGACAACATTATTCAACATTTAGGCATTCCTCTTGTTTCGAAGTGTGAGTGTTGTGTTCAACCGCAACTGGAGCCTCTTTAGCACATTTTGTGTGGGGGCGAAGGAGCTCAAAAAGTTTGGCAATATTTTACAGAGGTAGTTCATATAAGAATGCCACAGATCCGAAACTAGGTGGGGATGATGAGTTTTTGGTGGCAAAGAGCTTCAATGTCAACGCAGGTGGGGTGGCTTCGGGGGGTTCTCCCTATTGTGATTTCTTGGGCACTTTGGAGGGCTTGATGCGAGGCCGGAATGGAAAGTATTAATTTTAATCCGGTTGGTATTATCCAATCTATTAAAATTTTAATTAGAGACCTTTCTAGTAAGATCAAAGGTTTTTGGGGGATGGGGGCTCATGATCGGGCCATTATAGAATTATTAGCTTGTCCGGTTGTTCCTATTGATGTAAGGCGAGTGAGACTAATTGCGTGGCAACCTCCAGAGCGAGGGCAAGTAACCCGAGAGCCGCCGGTGGGGGTAATATTATTCGAAACCACTAGGGGGAGTAGTGGCGAGATTCATGCATTTTTATGGTCATGCCACGAACAACATCGCCGAATGTAGAGCTCTTCTTGATAAACTTCGGTTGTGTAGAGAATTGGGATTGCGAGATGTATTAGTAGAGACAGACTCATTGATCTTAGTGGGTTGGTTGGCTTCAGGAGTGTGCAAATATTGGTTTCTTTGGGATTTCTGGGAGAAAATTAAAGCTATTTCTCGGGAGTTAAATGTCCATTTTCAGCATATATTTAGAGAAGCAAATATGGTGGCTGATTTTTTGGCTAAGCAAGGAANCAACATCGCCGAATGTAGAGCTCTTCTTGATAAACTTCGGTTGTGTAGAGAATTGGGATTGCGAGATGTATTAGTAGAGACAGACTCATTGATCTTAGTGGGTTGGTTGGCTTCAGGAGTGTGCAAATATTGGTTTCTTTGAGATTTCTGGGAGAAAATTAAAGCTATTTCTCGGGAGTTAAATGTCCATTTTCAGCATATATTTAGAGAAGCAAATATGGTGGCTGATTTTTTGGCTAAGCAAGGAACTCAAGGTATTATTTCAGACTTTTGCAACGTTGATTTCACTCAAGGTCCAATTCGGGGATTGATTCGCTTGGATAAATTTGGCATCCCTTACCTTAAATGTTGAGAGTCCTATAGTGTGGGCGGGTCTTTTGTTGGGTTTGGTTGTTTTTCTAGATTTTGGGCAACTGGGATTTGTTATTTTTTGGGGAGTTTTTTTGTAAGTTTTCTTGGATTTTTTTTTTCCATTTCACAGTATTCCTGCGTCATAAGTGAAGATTGTTTTAATAAAATTGGGTAGACGTCACTCTTGGACATGTGACCTCAACTTTTAAAAAAAANCTTGGATAAATTTGGCATCCCTTACCTTAAATGTTGAGAGTCCTATAGTGTGGGCGGGTCTTTTTTTGGGTTTGGTTGTTTTTCTAGATTTTGGGCAACTGGGATTTGTTATTTTTTGGGGAGTTTTTTTGTAAGTTTTCTTGGCTTTTTTTTTTTCCATTTCACAGTATTCCTGCGTCATAAGTGAAGATTGTTTTAATAAAATTGGGTAGACGTCACTCTTGGACATGTGACCTCAACTTTTAAAAAAATATATATATATATATACTAGGGTAGTCCTTCGAGTAGCTTGCGCAACTCAGCTAAGGAAGCCAACACACTATGCGTTGATGCCTAATTGACCTCCTCCAATCGACCATCGGTCGCATCTCTTGATCCTAGCACATGATCTACCATTCTGAGGAAAATGGTAGGTGGGACTACCAAGTAAGAATTGATTACAAATATCAGCAAATTAACAAATAAATTTAACGAGCAGTGTACAGTTTCATGCATGAAAGTACAAACATGAATGTTGACTTGAACATGAATAAACGTGGCGTGACTTAGCAAATAACATAACATGAACTGACATAAATTGGAATTGATGTGACCTAAAGTGACATGACATGAACTTAGACTGTATGTAAGATGGCATGACATGAAAACTNGGCACATGATCTACCATTCTGAGGAAAATGGTAGGTGGGACTACCAAGTAAGAATTGATTACAAATATCAGCAAATTAACAAATAAATTTAACGAGCAGTGTACAGTTTCATGCATGAAAGTACAAACATGAATGTTGACTTGAACATGAATAAACGTGGCGTCACTTAGCAAATAACATAACATGAACTGACATAAATTGGAATTGATGTGACCTAAAGTGACATGACATGAACTTAGACTGTATGTAAGATGGCATGACATGAAAACTAAACATGACGTGAATTGAAACTGAACTAATCTTAAAACTGAACATGAACTTAGAATCTTGTTCTTATAATAACTACTTGATTAAATATGAATTATGGATCCTACACAGGTCCCCTTGAGTTGTGTGCCCTTATTGATACCGCATCATATCACAAATATCTGCACCAGTTGTCAGTACGTTAATATACACATCACACCACGAATATATGCACCCACTATGAGTATGTAATGTATGCATGCTATGGCGGGTATCTGCATCTACACGAATGCGTATAACATAAACGTGAACTATGGTTGGCACCATTGGCGTTGGCGCTTAACTTAGCTGTGGCAACTAGTTACTTAGGTACCCCATTCGAAGCTTGTTGACAATATTTTATCAACCCAGAGAATTTCACATAAGTTTAACCACTCNCACCGCATCATATCACAAATATCTGCACCAGTTGTCAGTACGTTAATATACACATCACACCACGAATATATGCACCCACTATGAGTATGTAATGTATGCATGCTATGGCGGGTATCTGCATCTACACGAATGCGTATAACATAAACGTGAACTATGGTTGGCACCATTGGTGTTGGCGCTTAACTTAGCTGTGGCAACTAGTTACTTAGGTACCCCATTCGAAGCTTGTTGACAATATTTTATCAACCCAGAGAATTTCACATAAGTTTAACCACTCCAGCATGAACAATGAAATTCTACTAGGATAATACCTCATCCTAAAACTTGGAGTTGTGATTAATATAAAAGACTCAACTGAATTCAGAATATTGTTTCTCGTGACAAACTCCAAACTCATGACATGACATGGCATTAAATGAAATGACAAATAACATAGCTTAACATGACGTAATGTGTACATGAGACTAGTGATATGACATGACATGATGTGTAACAGATAAACATGACATAATCGTGACGTGCAATAGTTAAGCATGACATAACATACCATAACGTGTATCAGATAAATATGTACTAGAAATAAATCATGGCATGGCATAACGTAACACGTACATATTTATAAATAACATAAATGATGGTTTTTCTTACCACCATACACATAAATAACCTGAAAGTAAGTTAGAGGCTAACTTACAGCAATCGCATCATGACAAAATTACATTTCTAAAGGTTAAAACTCTTTGCTAGTATAATTAGAAAAATGGAATTACTGGTTTAGAGTAAAATTACCATTTTACCCTTATTTGTGAAAAAATGATCATTTTACCTCTAATTTAAGGATTTCACATCCTAACTCAAAAGCTCACTAAAATTTACATTTCTTGTCTCAATTTTGTCATAAATCTAAATCACAACTTAGCTATAAGAACCAAGCATGGGACGAAACATACTAAGTCTAAAATTTTTTATTTTTATTGCAATTCTTTCAAACTCCAATTTTCATGCTAAACCCGAATTATGCAATGTACAAAATCATATCCTTTCTTTAATATCATGAGGCACATTAAAAATATACAAACCATAAAAGCCACAATTTCCTTCATGCCAAAATATCATGTTTTTTTATCGCAAAGAACAACCCTTGATGTTCTCAGTCTATCCTTCTTCAAATCAACTCTAAGAACACCAAAATTTCAAAAACATATTCTTAACATAACCATAAATCAATCCTAAGAAATAGAATCCTTTAAAAAACAAGTCAAAAATCACAAAAGTCCTAGAATTTCAACCAATACTATTTACTTGCACATTTTCTCCAAAATCGAGTACCACATGTTTTGGTCTTTGATCAAACCACTAGATTTAACTTTTTCCATGAAGTAAACTATCAATAAACAAAATCATATGCTTAAGATTTAAGTCCTAAGATGGACCTAAGCATTAAACTCAAGATCACATGGAAAAATAATTGCATAGAAACACAACACAACCCGTGAGCCTCAAGTTTATGTTTCAACCGGACCTCAACATAGAAAAAAAATTATTTCTCAAAATGACAACCATAAATCTTCAAAATAACTTCCTAACACATATATAAAAGTCTTAAGAACAACATATGTGAATATCAAGACTATAGGAGTATGTTTTCACAACATAATATCCAAGTTTACTCAAAACAGAAACTGTTTTTACACTTCCAGTTTCCAACTTGCACATATCATGAAAGAATTTTAGTAAAAACTCCCAATATGTAAGAAATTTAAATCCAACTTAGATTTTAATATGTTAAATATAAACCTAAAAATATCGAACAAATATCTTGTCAGGAACATAATCAAAAAAATTAAAGAATCACACACTGTCCAGATTATCTTCTAGTATGATCTTTACATGTTTAAATAGATTTTTCACTAATCAAACCAACATAAAAAATATACCATTGGGTTCTATACTCAAAGAAGAACAACTTATTTGAAGATTATTTGGTGAGAATCTACTTAAAAATACTTCGAACAATTTGAGGAAATAAGGCCTGAAAAGCTGTCTCAAGCTTCTCCTTGAGTTAAGCCATGTAAGACTCATATACTACTGGAAAGTTGAGAGCAGTTGTGAGGGTGATNGACATAATCAAAAAAATTAAAGAATCACACACTATCCAGATTATCTTCTAGTATGATCTTTACATGTTTAAATAGATTTTTCACTAATCAAACCAACATAAAAAATATACCATTGGGTTCTATACTCAAAGAAGAACAACTTATTTGAAGATTATTTGGTGAGAATCTACTTAAAAATACTTCGAACAATTTGAGGAAATAAGGCCTGAAAAGCTGTCTCAAGCTTCTCCTTGAGTTAAGCCATGTAAGACTCATATACTACTGGAAAGTTGAGAGCAGTTGTGAGGGTGATAGGTTTTCAGCTAAAACCAAGCCCAAAACCAGGGGTTATAGCACATAGTTTTGTGCCTTGAAGCTACCATGTGATAGAGTGGTGGTGAGGTGGCTGACTGCCTTCCCATTAACCACTATTTAGGACTAACATAGGCTGTGGAAGTATACCCATGAAAGTAGAAAATGTCATCAAGAATCTGTGCATAAGTGGTGCAATTTGATGGGCCTTAAAGGGCCTAAACCAATTGGGCTTAATTTGGGATTTCAATAGGGTTTGGTTTGGGGTTTCAGTTTGTAGCAAGTCCAAATTTAATTTTTCTTAATCCAATGAAAATGCTATGGTACAAAAGAATGGATAAGGGTGTATGACATGAATTTGAATAGTTAATAGCATGTGGAAGTGATTTAATCAAGTAATTAAATACTATGCTACAACCGACTTCATTTAAGGTTTGGGAAGCCATTTAGGGTTTCGGCTTCCATAAGGTATTTGGGATTTCAATTCAATTCTAAAAATTTAGGGTTTCACTAGAGTTAAAACCCTATTTGGTTTGGCATAGAAATGGATGGTTGGATGAAATAGTGTTTGGTTTCGGTGGCATGATCACAAAGCTTGATTTTCCTTCCTCTCATTCACATTTACATCTCGTGGTTCCTCTTGGTGCCAAGTGTCTTATATTATTCACCAAGTATAGATAAAATCTTACCAAGTGTGAAAATGAAACTTATCTAGACTAATTTAGACATTTTGGACTACACTGGAGTTACTATTAACTTCGAAAATGTTGAAAAATAACTTTATATCATAAAATCCTAAATAATCCAACAAAATTAGGAGTGTACTTCGTTTCGCGAATTTCAACTCCTAAGTGCCTCAAACAATTTAAAACACGTTTTCGAATAGCTATTGTAGGGAAAACGAAAATCCTTTTATTTTGCCATAAAACCCTAAATATTCATATGAGACTAATGGCGCTCATTCTCACATTCCTAAGTGCCTCAAATAAGTAAAATTGTGTTTCTGACACTTGAGTGGGCCATAAATTGACTAGGTTAACATATTCAATCCTACGTAATTGCTCAATTTGTGAGATCTTTTCAGAGTTTTCACAATGTTCTTAAAGCATAAAAAAATTCATTAACTGATTTCTGGTGGGCTGTTACAGTCCCCACTATGATGGGTAAAGTGATAAGCAGACAGGCTGCACCCTTTCGCCCGAAAAAACCTTCAAAGGTGTAGGTGTTAGCTTCAGTTTGTCCTTCTCAATCCCCATTCTGTTAAACACTTTGCAGTATAGAAAATCTGCTAAACTCGTGTTGTCAATCAAGATCTTGTGAATGGTGCAATTGGTGACAAGCAGAGTGAGTATGGAGGTGTTGTCATGGGGAATGATGATGCATCACCCCCATTGAACCTGCCTACTATAGTCTGAATCTCGTCTAGGGGCTCACACAACATGGATGGGCTTTGGTGGCGGGTGCACCCTCTTCTTGTTGTTCTCCTCCTTAGGCTCTCACTTCCCCTTCATCCTTGTGGTGTTCTTTCCCTCTATTACCCAGTCAATTGCATTTCTATCGGGGCTTATGTTCAATGACGAAGTGCTCCAGTTCTAAGTTTGTGACGATCCTCCATGTTGTGACTCTACATTTTGTAGTAGGCACAGTAGCAGTTGAACCTTTGCATGCTAGTGCCTTTGCCATTGCTTGTGTTAACTCATGCTTCACCGCCCCCTTGCCCATTCATGTTGGAATGCACTGTTCTTACATGTCGGTTAAGGGTGTGGTAACCCTTTTCTCGCCTTCACTCACCTTGCCTACTTCTTCCCCTTTTGAGCCAACTCTGACATGAAGGAGCTCTTGAGTCCATATGCCACCGAAAAGGGTAGCTAGGGTTATCTCCTCATCCTAATCTTTCATCTTCGGCCACTCCTTATTGAACTAGGTCATGACTCCTTCAAGTTTTCATCCTTTCGCTACTTTACAATGAGGAGGTAGGTAGCCAACTACTACCTCCTCCTTCAATCAGGCATGAACTATCTTAGGAACTGCCAGCCAAGCTCCTCAAAATTGGTAATCGACCCGATGCACAGACTCCCAAACTATCCTCTAGCCTTGCCTTTGAGGGTTAAAGGGAAGGTTCGACATATGATTTACCCCTAGAACTCGTGAAGGACCATATGGGCCTTGAAAGTCTTCATATGCTCTACCGAGTCCTTGAACCCATCATAGAGGTCTATTTTTCGGACCTCAAACCACAAAGGGAGGGAGACCACNCCTTCCCTTTAAAGGGAAGGTTAAAGGGAAGGACCATATGGGCCTTGAAAGTCTTCATATGCTCTACCGAGTCCTTGAACCCATCATAGAGGTCTATTTTTCGGACCTCAAACCACAAAGGGAGGGAGACCACCATTATCTCCTTGCTCCACAGAAGATCCATGCTGTTAAGTAGGTTGTCTACAACGAGGAAGCTCCCACTTGCATTGCCATCTCCTCGTATCTCTACATTAGGTCCTTTAGGCTATCAGGTATCACCTTTTTCTAGTCTTGGTTCTTTTTAGTTGGCTTCACTCTGAGACTCATCATCCATTGCCTGTACGACCTTGGTCCCTCCATCCATTTGAGCCTGCAACCCTTTGCTCTAGGCCTTACTTTAAGACTTTGTTCTCTCTGTAGGGCTTTCCTAACTTGTCTCATCCTCTATAGCTTTTATTCCATTTCTATGAATCTACTATCCACTCCTTTGGTCATCTTTTCATCCAATGCGACCTCCTTTGGATCGCAAAGTGTATGCGAGCATGTGGTTGCAGTCATCTAAGTCTAACCTCAACAACAAATCAACTCGTGTAGGAAATTCTCAAAAATCTCTCAAATGACGTCAATCGTTGATACAATTCCCACAAGTGCCTGCAACACTTTCCCAACCATCTACAATCAGAGAAACAGCCTTAGGTGATCCCAATGGAGGATGTCTTTGATGGTTAAGCCATGATATCTAAATCAATCTTAGAATAATTCGCAATGCATACCTGGATGTTTATTTATAAGGATAAAGGTGCCTCACATGGTGAAGTCTTCCTCAGGTATACGATACTGGAGTTGTTCGTGTCCTACATGTGAAGGTATCTCTAGAGAATTTATCTTATCGTTTCACGACATGAACCTAGCTTTGACAAGATAAGCCTTGTTGGTTAAGGCTTATTGTCTGTCACGATGGTTCCTTTCATTATCCGATGATCTCTAAATGATGTGTTTCACTTAATTTCAACCCTTGTTTGCCTTGTATCACGTGCACTTCTTGTGAATGTTCCTTTTATTGCCTAGTGGCCTTTCCTTGCCACGTTCAATTTTGCCCAACAACATCGTCAAATCTAAAAAATAAATCCCTTTCAACTTTTTATTTAAGAATTTTTTTTTTATTAAAAAAGAATTAGGGTCACTTGTTCAAAAGTGACCCCTCCCCAATTTTATTAATAACCTTTACTTATGGTGGAGGAAAACCGTGGTTATAAAACAAGCATCTGGGGTACAAAAGAAAACCCAGCATGCAAAAAAAAAAAAAAAAAAAANATTAACTTAATCGAAGCGAAAGCAAACCAGAGTAATCCATGCGGATAAGACCACGCAACACTTGGGGAGTCTCCGTCAAGTGCGAAAAAATTAAATCACTACCAGAAGTCCCATGTTTGGATAACAAATCTGCAATTTTATTTCCCTCCCGAAAAACATGATGAATCGAGCACGTCATGGAGTTCATAGTGTCCATTATTTCCTCCCAGAAGTCTTCCAGGTACCACATCCCACATCTTTTACTTCTCCACTAGGAAATAACAGTCATAGAGTCAAGTTCAATATCTACATAATTTAAAGATAAGGATATACAAACCTGGAGCCCATGAAGAAGAGCTAGCAGCTCAGCCCGATTATTAGAACCTGTACCAATGAACGAAGAAAAAGCATGAATTAGCTGACCATGATTATTTCTAATAACCCCACTTATACCTGAGGCACCTGGATTACCCAAACTACTGCCATTTGTGCTCAGCTTAACCCATGCCAGTGAATGCCGTTGCCAAGCAATAACTTTGCAATGCCGGGTTGGGGGGAAAATTGGCTAGACATTCAAACCCTCAAGTACCTGCAAATCAAGGCTAGATATGTGAGAACTAGCATGCATATTGCGACAAATAAGACTAATCCACCAACGAACATAGTGAATAATGTTAGAGGCAGATTGAAAGTGACCCTCCATACGCGCCAAACAGCGCCATCGCCAGATTCTCCAATAATCATCGGGAGAATTCCCACAATAATGCCAACTTGAGACGATAGTTTCACACAGTGAAACCAAATCTTCACCGAGTCTTTCCAATTCCACCCAATCGAGATCCCAAGGCTAGCCCCAAAATAACGCCAAATGGTTTTCGCAATATCACCTACAAAAAAACATGATTTTGGTCCTCATAATGACCATTAGCACAACAATCACAACGGGAGGTAATAGGAATACCAATTTGTCGAAGGTGATGATCGACACTAAGGGCCATAAACCAAGCTTTCCACATGTGGGTAGACATTTTAAGAGGAAGACACTTATGCCACATCCAAGAGTGCCCCTCAATAGTATCACCCCTAGTACGGACACAATCCCAAGCCGACTTAGTGGAAAACAAACCATTATCATTATTGGTCCAAATCTACCCNTGCCACATCCAAGAGTGCCCCTCAATAGTATCACCCCGAGTACGGACACAATCCCAAGCCGACTTAGTGGAAAACAAACCATTATCATTATTGGTCCAAATCTACCCGGTTTAGCCTTACCCCTCTAAAATACCATCAAAGTGATCCGGCCCCACTAATTGAAGAATAAAATCTATATCCCGGTCATTATTTAATTTGCAATCCTTCACTTGAATATGTGGATGGCCCACAATATGTATATCATTAACTAAAGGGCCCCTGTCCCGCCATTTATCATACCAGAAAGAAACCAAACCATCTTTAAGGCGCCACATAGAATTATTCAAGATCAAAGGGAGGGAATTAGCAATCATTTCCAGAACCTCGTACCCTTAGTTGGATCAACTAGGGCCCAAGGTTTAGAACCCACATACTTACTCTTAAGAAAATTTGCCCATAAAGAATTACCTTGAATGAGATTCCAAACAAATCTAGCATGAAGGGCTTGTTGCATACCATCAAGGTTCCTAAGAGCCAAACCACCTTCCTCCACGGGACGACAGATAGAATTCCAGGCCACCCATTTTTTCATACCTTTACCATTATCCTCCCCCCATAAGAAAGTACTCAACACACGATGAATGACATTAATAGTGGATTGTGGGACCTGAAGAACGGCAAAGAGATGGAGAGCCATACTAGAGAGTACATGACGAAGTAAAATAAAACGGACACCCGCCGAAAGAAATCTCATCTTCCATCCCGATATTTTCTTTTGAATATTAGACACCATATCTTCCAGATGTATCTGTTTAAGACGACCCAAAATAATAGGCACTCCAAGATATTTAAAAGGGAAAGATCCTTCTGAAAATCCAGTTTTCCATAATAATAAGCTTTTATGCATTAAAGAAATATTTTTTGAGCAATAAATGGCAGATTTAGAGTGATTGATACACTGACTCGACCAACACTCATACTTATGAAGCACAGATAAAATCTCCCTTAGGGCTTTAGAGCTACCATTAGAAAAAAGTACAACATCATCAGCATACATATGATGAGAAATTATGGGCGTACCTCGGGCCTGAGAGAATTGACCAAATTTCTGAGCCTATACACTTTGCTTGATCAATCTCTAGAGAACTTCTTGAAGGATAATAAAAAGATAGGGAGAAAGGGGTTCACACTGACGCAATCCTCGGCCACGTTGAAAAAAACCTTTAATAGTGTTGTCATTCATCATAATCAAATACCAAGGAGTCAAGATGCATATTCTGATAAGAGCACAAAAATCAGAGGAAAACCCAAAATAACGAAGAACCTCTAGAAGAAAAAGCTAATCCACTCTATCGTAAGCTTTAGCCATATCCAGTTTAATCATGATATTACCACCATGGGCCTTCTTGTTAATAGAGTGGACCATTTTTTGTGTGATACTAATATTTTCAAAGATGTTTCGCCCCGAAATGAATGCACCTTGTTTCCATGATATCATTTGAGAGAGAAGACCTATCAAACGATTAACAATGATTTTGGAGCATATTTTATAGAAAACCTAGCAGAGGCTTATAGGCCTAAACTTATCAAACCCAGAAGGTGTATCAACCTTTGGAATTAAGACAAGAAAAGATGCAGTAAAAAATCTTGAAAGCTGCTTATAATTAAAAAATTCAGATATGGCTTCCAAGACATCCTCTTTCACAATCTCCCAACAGTTTTTGAAAAAACCAGAACCAAAACCATCAGGCCCGGGGAACTATTAGAAGGAATAGAGGATAGAGCAAAGAAAGCTTCATTCATAGAAGGCACCACACAAATCATCGAGTTATCAGAATCAGAAATAATAGGAGAGATAAGAGCCGATAAATCAAGTAACAATCTAGCTGGCGTGTCCTGCAGAAAATTAGAAAAGAAATCCATAGCCCCCTGATAAATACTCTCCGGCGAATTGAACACCATACCATTCAAAGATCTCATTTCCACCACTCTTTTACGACGTTTATTAGCAATGCAGGCATGAAAAAACTTCGTGTTATGATCACCATCCATGTGTCATTTTAACTTAGACATTTGAGCCAATCTAGTATCTTCACGACGAAGCCAATCCTCCAATTCAGCATAAGAGACCAAAAGCTCCCTCTCTGTGTCTTCATCCCAGTTATGCTGAAGCTTCTTTTCAAGCTCCTCAATTTGTTGCTCAAGAGAAGTAATATGCATATTAGTAAAACCGAAGACCTTTTTATTCCATTCACACAAGGCAACCTTAGTGTTCTTCAATTTAAATACCAATTTAGTAAGACCCTGACCACCAACAGGAGCAGACCATGCCTGGCGAACACACAACAAAAATTGTGGATGATCCACCCACATTTGTTGAAAACGAAATGGCGAAGGGCCATAAGAGAACGGATCCATCTTGAATTCTATAACCATAGGAGAGTGATCAAACGTGGTGCGTGGAAGATAAGAACAAATTGCATGAGGAAAATAATCGAGCATAGAGAAATCCATAAAAACTCGATCTAACTTCGCCCAAGACCGAGCAAGACCCGATTGCCTGTTACACCAAGAAAAATTTCTGCCCTTAGACTTCATTTCAACCAAACCACCTTGATGGATCCAGGTATTGAAGTCCTCCATCGCCACATTTGAATGAGGTGCACCACCCCTCCGTTCTGAATTGTTCCTGATTATATTAAAATCCCCAGCAAAAAGACAAGGTTCCGATCCCATAGCCTGGGAACTAAGATCCTCCCATAAATTTTTCCTCTCATACATACTGCACTTAGCATAGATAATATTACACAAAAATTTATAGGACCCCATGTTAACACAAAGAGAAACAAACTGCAAATTAGTCCGCACCACTTGAATATCAAGAGTATTGTCCCAAAAAATCCAGATTTTACCACCATCTGCTACATTCGAAATAAAAGAATCAAAGTGTAAATAATGTTGCAAATGGATGGCTTTGTCCAGTGCTTGAAACGGTTCCAGAACCGCAACCATCTTAGGCTTAAACTTACCAACTAAATTCTTCAATCTACGACGAGAGGTACCGATACCAGGCATTCCAAACAATAATGTTACTCATAAAGACAAAGTAGAGGGAAGGGTAATAACCCGACTCGAGCTTCAAACTTTCTCAAATTTTTTCTTTTGATAATTTTTCTTAATCGATTTACCTTCAAAATCGAAATGATAATCCTTGAACTGAGGGAGCACTTCTGGAGGGATATCAGTGTCAAGCTCATAAACAATTTCTTCAAGATTACTTCTATAGACTCCCAACTGCTAGACTGATAGCATCTTCGCCCAGATTAGTATTAGGAGCTTCCTCCAAAATCGGAGGAAATGGCTCTTCTACATTAAAAGAAACAACGTTGGTATGGTTTGAAAGATTACCTGCCTCCTCACTTGGCGCTGGCATCCCTCCATCATCATGATCAATGATCTCCGTGTGATTAACCCCCTGGGCAGAGGATGGGGAGGCATTGAAAATTTGAACCGGAACTGGTTTGTCAGTCTCTATTTCAGGAAAATCCTCACGAAAGAGAATACTTGTCTCTTCGCTTGGCACTAGCACCCCTCCATCATCATGAATATCGACCTCCATGAGAATAACCCCCTGTGCAAGGGATGGAGAGGTGTTGGAAAGTTGTTCCGGAATCACAAAAGGTTCCGCAGACTCTGTTTCAGGAAGGATATCCACAGATTTATTCATCTCACCACCCTGAGTATTACCAATACAAATGCCACCATGTTTTGGTTCTACTTTCTTACCACCACAGTTTAGATCCTTTCCAACACGACAAGTCTTTAAATTATGACCATGAACTCTGCACTTTCCACAGTACGCGGGCAACGTCTCATAGTGGACCTCTTGTTTCCAACTTGTAGGCAAACCTGGAGCACCAATCCAAAAATAAGAAATCGGCTCCTTGGCTACGTCCATCTCCAAACAAAGTCTAGCTCCATTAGTCCAGGTCGCACAACGCATGGGGTTGTCCCTGCGAATAAATCGGCCAATAGGAGCAGTGAATATCTGAAGAAAAGACTCTTGATAATATTTGGGAGGTAATCTTGGGAGCAAAATCCACACAGGTACATTAGAAGATTCATGCTCCTCATTGAATTCTGGAGACCAGTGAAAAGCACGGTAGGCCACTCCATTCACTTCACAGGACTCATGGGAAAGAGCTTTCACAAAGTCTGCTTCCATAGCCATCCGAACAAAAACGTTGCATGGCAATTTCATTAAGGAGACCACTGGAGCAGATGACAGGCCCCAATAGCTAGAAATAAAAGCACGTATAGCGTCCAGAGAGGGCCTTTGTCGAAGAACTTGATCACGATGGAGAAACATAATGGCTCCGCTGATCGACTGATTTCTTCTTTGGAGAACTGGAAAAAATTCTCACAGTCCATGATTTTGGGAGCACGAGGGGCTACTGAAATTTCAGGATGGGGCTAAGGTACTACAGCAGCCATTTCGGCAAAGGTTTGACGGCCAAAAGCATGGCCATCCACAGCTGCCATGCAACCTCAAGCGAAACAGAGGCCAAGTGGAGAAGAAAAACAATGAAACACATGAAAACCCTAGCAGAGCACGTAAGGGGCAGTTTCGTCCTTACCTTTTATTTAAGAATTATCAAAGCAAAATATCAAAACTTTTAAAAATATCAAAATAGAAATTACAAAACTAATTGTCAAAAAATAAATTTATTAAAATCTTCCTCTCCTTTCTCAAAACCTAGTAAACAATAGATCTCAAAAAAAATGTCAAAGTTTTTCATAACCGTACATACCCCTAGGTTTGCACCTTAACCTTTGATGTGCCTAGGACGAATGAGAGCAAAGTGGGTGCGGGCGACCATAAACAATCTCCTTTTACGTGAAATGAATTGGAGTTTGAATATAGTTTTCCCATGATGTAAGCAAATGATGTGTTCAGAAAGTACCTGAGCTATGCTTGAAAGGGACGAAGTGGGCATTATCGAAAAGATGGTTTAACACAACATAAATTATTATGAGCTAAGGAGTTCATCAAGATTCAGCCCAAATAACATTGGGAGTTGGCAGTGATTGGGGGTCTCCAGCAGGCTTCATATGATCACGGCTCACGTATGAAGGCCTTTGATTTTAGGCAAGAGTCCTTTTTCAATGAAAGACCTTGTAAAAACCCTTCATGGGACCCCGGGTGATATATATTATGGATTGATGATCCATCTTTACAAGATTTCAATTCCATTTATAAATTCAGGGACCCATTATGGTCTAAGGTAAAGATTTCATACGATTTATTAATATCTTTTAGTTTTCAGCTGATGAAATTCTTAACTCTTTTATCTTTCTTGTCACATGATCACATGATTGATTAATTCATTATAGTTACGAAAAATAATCTGCAGGACTTTTTATCCTGTTTTTCCCACTTTTTCTTCTTTCTTTTTTTTTTTTTTTTTTTTTTT
>QEOT01000485.1:71435-113084 GCA_003123785.1 Pterocarya stenoptera
TTTTTTTTTTTTTTTTTTTCTGAAAATAACCTCAATATTCATTCATTAATCTGAAAAAGTATTACAAACTTTATCCTTAAACAGGATACTCTTGATACAAACTGGACTCTCTTCTATCCAAACAATTTCAGATGACAAAGATAATGTTTCTTTAGCTAAACAATGTGCTGCTTCATTGGCTTTTCTAAAAACAAAATTAACACTCTATTGGCCTCTACCCTTAACAGTTTCTTGGCATCTTCAATAACACATCCATATTTAGAAAAATCTTCTTTCTCTTCATTGACTGCATTCACTATGACTTGAGCATCACCTTTAAATATAACCTTGTTAAAATTAAGGTCTCTACAAAATTCCATAGCTTTCCTTAATGCATACCCTTCGACTACTGTAGGATCTGCTACAAGGCTTATTTGTTCGCCAACAGCAGCCATAATTTCACCTTCCTCATCTTTGACTACCACCCCTAGACCTACCTTTTTTCCTTCTTTATCAATAGCTGCATCCCAATTTGCTTTTACAAACTTCTCCCTTTGTCTAATCCACAATGGCTCCCCTGCTACTACTCTTGTTTCTGTGTTCTGCCTCAAATTCTGCTGCATTGATGATAAATTCTCAGTTCCTCTCTAGCTTGGATCATCACTTGGCTTAGACTCTTGAAAATTTCTTGAAAGATAAATTCATTTCTTCTCAACCAAATGCTTCTCATTACCATACTTATCTCTCCTAATTCTTCTATACTAACCTTTTCCTCCAACCTATCCAACAAAGCTGATAGATCAAACTCATTAGAATTCCATTTCTGTAACACCATGATTGATTCAGACCAAACATCTACTGCTGCAGGCAGAACCATAAGGCATGTATTACTGTTTCTGCTTCCTTCTTACATATTAGGCACAATTGTTCTTTTATAATTCCCTTTTTATATAGACTATTTTTTGTAGCTTTCTACATGAAGAATTTGGCTTTTCTTGGAATGTTCAAATCCCATAATCCCTTCCACCTATTCTTCCCTTCCCTTCCATCTGAGCACTCACCTTTTGCTGCCTCCTTCCTACTCATTTCTAGTTGATAAGCACTATTGACAGTGAAGAAACCCTTTTCGGTATACCCCCATATTGGTTTATCTTCAACCTCCATTTTACTTATAGGTAAGCTCCGTATCTGTTCTACTTCTTCTTTCCAGAAAATTCTCTTAATCAAATTTTCATTCCATTCCCACCAGCGATCAACTCAGAAACATTGGCCTCCTTGTCTAAAGTTGTGCAAGGGGATTGGACACAATAAGAGGATGGATTTGGTAACCACTTTTGCCCCAAGATTTTGATGCTTATACCATTCCCTACTCTCCATCTTAAACCTTCCTTCAGCAAGTTTAGAGCTCCCCAAACACTGTTCCATATGTAAAAAGGTCTATGTCCTAGTTTTGCTTCTGTCAAATGGACTGTTCTAAAGTATTTTTCTTTAAAAACCCTTGCTGCCATACTCCTCGAGTCCTTAAGAATCCCCAAAACAATAAAAATTTTAAAACCCAAAAATAATCTAATTTAATTTAAAGATCACTTTAAATACAAAACAATAAATAACACTGAGAAAACACACAAAAATTAATTTTCACAACTTAAAATATTATAAAATAATATTTAAAAACTCTCATAATTTAAAACAAGAGAACCAAACACTAAATAAATTAAATTAATCCTTTATTAAAATTACACTAAAATACAGAATGTTACATTCTCCCCCCCTTAAATAAAATTTCATCCTCGAAATTAGTAAGGTCAATCAGTAAGACTAAGACAAGGATAAGGTTCAACTAAGAGTAGACTTAAGGAACATACCGGCAAGATCAACCAAACAAATACGAATATTGCTCTCTCATATCGGCTTCTCGCTCCCATGAGAAATCTTGAGCCAACGGATCACCTGATGAAACCTTCACCAAAGGTATTGTCCTGGATCTTAACCTTTGCACTTTCCAATCCACAATCTGAGTTGGAACAACTTCATAGGTAAGGTTAGGCTGAAGTTGAATGCGTTCCGGGTCAACAAAACGCGGTTCTTGCTGACCAAGACTCTTCTTCAACGACAACACATGGAACACATCATGAACATCCCCGAAATAATTCAGCAATGCAACTCTATAAGCAACAAACCCAACCTTCTCCACAATCTGAAAAGGACCAACATACCTAGGGCTAAGCTTTCCCTTCTTACCAAAGCGCTTAACGCCTTTCATAAGAGAGACTTTAAGATAAACCCAATCGCCTTCCTCAAAAGATAAGTCCCTTTTCCTCGTATCAGCATAACTTTTCTAACGGCTTTGCGCTTCCGCCATTTTATCCCTTATAACGCAAACTTGATCTTTCATTTCTTGAATCAACTCTAGCCCAATTACTTTACTCTCACCCACTTCATCCCAACACAAAGGTGATCTACATTTCCTTCCATACAAAGCTTCATACAGGGCCATCTGAATGGAAGCATGAAAATTGTTATTATAAGCAAATTCTATCAACGACAACTGATTTTTCCAACTTCCCTAGAATTCCATGACACAAGCCCACAACATATCTTCTAAAGTCTGAATAGTACGCTCGGACTGACCGTTAGTTTGAGGGTGATAAGCAGTATTGAACTTCAACTTAGTGTCTAAAGCTGCCTGTAAGCTCTTACAAAAGTGAGACGTGAACCTTGGGTCTCGATCCGATACTATACTCCTGGGTACTCCGTGCAAGCGCACTATTTCTTTAACATACAACCGAGTCAACTTTCCCAAAGAGTCGGTATTATTAACAGGCAAGAAATAGGCACTCTTGGTCAACCAATCAACAATCACCCAAACTGAATTCTTCCCACTAGGAGTCCTCGGAAGACCTACTACAAAATCCATAGAAATGTCATCCCACTTCCACTCAGGAATAGGGAGAGGTTGAAGCTTACCAACAGGTCTCTGATACTCAGCCTTGACTTGACGGCACGTATCACATTTCTCAATAAACATGGCCATATCCATCTTCATACCTTCCCACCAGAAATTCCTCTTTAAGTCTCGATACATCTTGGTGCTTCCAAGATGAACTGAATAAGGAGCTGTATGAGCTTCTGCCATGATTCTCTCTTTAAATTCAGAATCTCGAGGAATCACTCTTCGATCCCGAAATTGAAGAACATCGTCTTTATCCAAACTGTAGTGCATGGGTCCTCTAGACTTCCTGACTCTCTTCCTGATATTCAACAACTTAGGATCCCTTCTCTAGAGAGTCTTCAATTCATCAAAATCAATGACCCGAACATCCAAAACTGAAGAGAGCAATTCTTCATGCTGCGAACTCTCAATAAGCAGTCTCCTCATCCCACAAAGGATAGAATCCAATCCTTACGACTCTGCCTCATCCACTAATTGAGACTTCCTACTCAAGGCATCAGCAACTAGATTAGCTTGCCCTAGATGATACTTGATCTCACATTGATAGTTGCTAATCAACTCTAACCAACGCCTCTGTCTCATATTAAGATTCTTCTGAGAAAACAAATGCTTCAAACTCTTGTGGTCGGTGAAGACTTCACAAACTTCTCCATACAAATAATGACGCCAGATCTTAAGAACAAACACCACAGCTGCCAATTCCAAATCATGAGTGGGATAATTCTTCTCATGAACTTTCAACTGACGAGATGCATAAGCAACAACTCGTCTCTCTTGCATAAGAACACATCCCAATCCAAACTTAGATGCATCATTAAATACAACAAACGGCTTGTGTGGTTTCGGAAGTGCTAAAACAGGAGCTGTTGTCAGCCTCTTCTTCAATTCTTGGAAACTCCTCTCGCATCGATCTGACCAAACAAATTCAGCATTCTTTCTAGTCAAAGCGGTGAGAGGTCCAGATAATCGAGAATAACCTTCAACAAATCTCCAGTAATACCCGGCAAGTCCCAAGAAACTTCGAATCTCGCGCACCATTGAAGGACGTGGCCAAGACAAAACAGTTTCTACCTTGCTAGGATCTACTGCCACACCAGCTGTAGAAATTACATGGCCAAGAAATCTGACTTCTTCCAGCCAAAAGTCATATTTACTAAGCTTAGAATACAACTGATGCTCTCTCAATTTTCCAAGCACCAGGCGAAGATGATAAGCATGCTCTTCCAAGTCTCGAGAATAAATCATAATATCATCAATAAACACCACCACAAAAGAATCTAGATAAGGTTGGAACACTCGGTTCATCAGATCCATAAAAGCTGCATGAGTGTTAGTCAACCCAAAAGGCATCACCTTGAACTCATAATGCCCATACCGCGACCTAAAAGCAGTCTTGGGAATATCTTTATCCCTTATCCTCAACTGGTAGTATCCTGATCTCAAGTCAATCTTGGAGAAAATAGCTGCTCCTTGAAGTTTATCAAATAAATCATCAATACGGGAAAGCGGATACTTATTCTTGATGGTCACTTTATTAAGTTCCCGATAGTCGATACACATTCTGAGAGTACCATCTTTCTTCTTAACAAACAAAACCGGCGCTCCCCAAGGTGACGTACTAGGCTGAATAAAACCCTTGTCAACCAATTTTTGCAACTGGATTTTCAACTCCTTCAATTTAGCCGGCACCATACGATAAGAAGCTTTGTGCACAGGAGCGGCTCCAGGTTCCAAATCAATAGCAAACTCCAACTCGCGAACTGGAGGCAACCCTGAGAAATCATCCACAAACACATCTGGAAATTCTTCTACAACTGGTATATCCACTAAGGACTTCTTCTCAGATGGCGCAGACACCACTTGAACCAGAAATGCATCAGCTCCACATGCTATATCTTTCTTCGCTCGCACTGCGGATATAACTGTTGGCTTCGCCTTCAACTTACTTCCCACATATTCCAAGTAATCTCCTTCTGAAAGTTGGAAGCCAATAACCCGACTTCTACAATTAATACACGCTGAATACCGGTACAACCAATCCATCCCAAGAATAATATCGAACCCAAGTAACTTGAATACAATTAAATCAGCCTCAAGTGTCCTTTTACCAAAATCCAAAGGACATCCCATCACTACTTTAGAACACCACACCAATTTGCCATTGGGAAGAGACACAACCAAAGATTGCGATAAGGGTTCTGTGACTAAGTTGCACATCCATGCAAAAGTGGCAGACATAAATGACTGAGATGATCCATAATCAAACAAAGTACACGCATAAAAATCATATAAACGAACTCTACCTAAGGCAAGCACAAACACCAAATGAAATTCAAAAGAAGCAATAAACCACACTAAACATCAATTCCAAAGAGTACGCTAAACACATACCAGTAATCACCTCGGCATCCTGGGTCTCTGGAGTCTCATAGGCAATGTCCCCGGGAGTCACAGCATACACCCGAGCTTGCACTACTTGCTTCTGATTATTCCTTCCACCACGACGACCTCCGCGACTTGCTTGACATTGATTAGGACGCTCGTGAGCAAAGTGCCCTGACTGACCACATCTAAAACAATGGGTGGTCCCACTCTGACGACACTCACCCTCGTGAGCTCTATTGCACCTGCTGCAAACTTGGGCTCGGCCCCCAATACGCATCCCAGAGGCTGCTTGTGATCGGGCACCAATCCTTTGCACAAACTTTTGAGGCGACCCAAAACTGCTGCCTTCACCAGCAAGACTTCGTCTTTTCTGACCTGGAGGAGAACCCACCACACAACTATTCTCATACTCTGCGATGGTGGCCATGTCAACCAACTGCTGGAAATTTAAAATCTGATGGCAAGCCACTTGTCTGCGTATCTTCGGTCGCAGACCCTCCTGGAAACGCTCAGCTCACATCTCCTCAGTAGCAATCAAGTAAGTAGCAAACCGCCCAAATTCCATAAATTTACGGGCATACTCTTCCACAGACATATTCCCTTGTACCAAATTACTAAATTGTCGTGCCATTTGCCGTCTCACAAAAACAGGAAAGAAACAATCATCAAATTCCTTCTTGAATCGCTGCCAAGACACCGCAGCAAAGGATCCCAACTCCATCACTAACAACTCTCGCTTGGTCCTCCACCAATCAGCTGCATTACCTTGTAGCGTATAACTTGCATACAAGACTTGTTGAGTTTCAGTACAATCACATACTTCAAATGTCCTCTCCAAGTCCTCTAACCACCTTCTAGCCCGCAATGGCTCCTCTTCACCAGTAAAAGGAGGTGTCCTATGCACTAGAAAGCACTCATAAGTGCACCCAGCTTGAACTGCTCTATTTACATCTCCTTGGGGCGACTGGAAATTGTGTTGGAGAAATTCCGTCATTCTGTTCAATGCCCTGGCTATGGCATAGTTCCCGTCACCACGAGGCAACTCATCCTCGGGCACATTAGTCGGCCTCCTTGGTCTAACCATTTTCCTGTCAAAACATAACCCTCAACCCCACTTAAGTCTCTGGACAAAATTTAAATAAGAGCAAAAGCAATACCCCAAATAAAATAAAATAATACGACATAAAATAAAATAGAATAGAACAAAACCAGTAAAGTACAACAATAAATAATAAATTAAAACCATTAAAAATAACATACTTCGAACCAAAATAATTTTAAATCGAAATTTTAAAAATTTCTGGTACTTCACCTAAGGCACATGTGGCTTTACCCAGAGCCAAACCGCTCTAATACCACCTGTGACGCCCCGACTCCCACGTACAAAAAGCCTCGGGAATCGTGACGTCAGGATGATGACACACGGTCACACATCCCAACGACAAGTGCTAAGTGTGTGCAACAAATAAATAGTGCACAATAAAATACACAGCGGATAATAATAATTAAGTCACTAGAACCAGAATTTTAGTTTAATACAGATATCCAAATACAAAGTGTTTAAAACATAAACCAAATGTCCCATAAAAATACAAAAGCTGAAAATAGAAACATAACTCGAGTGATCCCAAATCACTCCTCCGGCGGAGCCAAATCCTCAGGCTCGGCACCTGCATCATCATAATCAAAATCTGCAGTACCATTAAATAGTACCACAGGTAAGTTATAACCTAACCAATCCTGAAATAAAAACACATTTAGGCATCTAATCATGCATGCCCATGATACAGTATGCAAAAAATGCAACACACGCCAAAAATCACATTTTGGCCCAAAAATATTAATCCGTCATCTTCCCAGAAAATGACACACAAAACCAACTCAATCCATTTTCCCAGAAAACAACCATTTTTCCATTTATCCATTAATTCATATGCACCATGGTCTCACCTATGGACCATCCGCACGTCCTGGCTAATTTACGAGCAATGCCCAGTTCCGCACCCGGTGCGTTCGTAGCCAGGTCATCCTCTAGCCCCCGCCAGCAGAAGGGCCACAGAGTCGGCATGTAACTCGTCCGATCCCGTTGTCGCCCGGCAACAACTCAGGGGACGTCACTTAGTATATTCCGCTCCCGAGTGACCAGAAGAGCTCCACCGAGATAATGCCCCATCTCGGTTTGGGGTTATGATACGCACGCACCCACAAATCCAATTTCACATGAAAACCCAGTTTTCAAAATATCCACATGATCATGAATGCAATTACACGAAAACTCAGTTTTCATTTTACAAACATGAACATGCGTGCAATATGCAATGTACCAAACCACAATAACAGTATCCAATAACCAACCAAATCACAATATAACCAACACACAAATACTCCATCCTCAATCCATCCACTCCCGAATTCTCTTCGGACTCAGTCCGGAATCAACCAGAACACAGTATAAATAATTAGTGTAAAAATATATTTAAATCTCAAAAGATTGTTTAGGAAATACTTACAGCGCTATAAAAATATTTTCGGAGGATTACGGAGGAGTGGAAAGCACCAAAACTAAAATTTCACAGTGTAAAAACACTATGGCCGAAATACACAGTGAACCAAAAATTATACGGGGTCAAACGAAGACTTGGAAACGGTAGGGTAGGGCCTATGGGAGGTGGTGAAGCTAATGATGGTGTCCTTTGGCCGTGGGTGGTGGCCGAAATGGCGGTAGAAGGTTGGATAGGCAAAATCGGGTGTGAGCTCGGCTGGGCTTCACCGGTGACGGATCAGGGCCAGGTTTGGGTCCAAAAGGTTGTTAGAGGGCCGATGAAGAAGTGGTGAAGAAATGGTGGCCAATGGTGGCCGGACGGCGGCGGAACGGGTGAAGAAGTGCCGCGGCTTCGCACGGCTCTCAGAGGCAAACGGCGGCAAGGGGTGGCCTGAAATTAAAGGGGGTTGGTCGCCGGTAGCTGGGGAGTCTAACGACACCGGTGGTGAGGGCCACAGACAGCCGGCGGCAGTGTTGGGTGGAGAAGAACCGAAGGCATGGGGGAGAGGAGAGAGAGAGGGTCAGGCTGGGAGAGAGAGAGTGTGCGCGGGAGAGTAGAGAAAAAAGAAAGAAAAAGGAAAGAAAGAAAAAAAGAGGAGGGAAAAAAGAGAGATCCAGACTTCATCTTAGGTTTCAAAGTGATCCAACGAAGAGGATTTTAAAACCACTAACTAAATAAAATACATCAAACGCAGTGAAATGCTCAATTAAAAGAATAAAAATTTTAAAACCAAGAAATAATCCAATTTAATTTAAAGATCACTTTAAATACAAAACAATAAATAACACTGAGAAAATACACAAAAATTAATTTTCACAACTTAAAATATTATAAAATAATATTTAAAAATTCTCATAATTTAAAACAAGAGAACCAAACACTAAATAAATTAAATTAATCCTTTATTAAAATTACACTAAAATACGGGATGTTACATATTAACTATGTATTAAATGTATTATAAATATATACAAATTATAGTTATCAATTTTCCAAATCACCAATTTTATTTTTAATTATCATTTAAAAAAAAAAGAACAAAGCAATTGAAAGTTGAAACCAAGGAAACGGTGCCGTTTCCTCTCACAATTCCAGTTTATATTATAAACCCTAAAACAACTTCAAACGGTGCCCCTCTCCTCACTGTCGTCTCCGCCTCCGCCTCTCTAGTCTCCCTCTCATCTCTATCTCTTTACCTCCCCTCATTGGCTGTCGCACATACCGTGAGCTCACGGCATCACTATTGTCGTTGAACCTCCCATCACAGACTTACGGCCTCTCCTCACTCTCGTCTCTCATCTCCGCCTCTACTATGCCCTCTCGTCTCTATCTCTCTACCTCACTCTCCATCTCTCTACCTCCCCTCACTGGCCGTTGCACATACCGTAAGCTCACGGAATCACTATCGTCATCGAACCTCACCTCACGTCTCTCTATCTTCGATTCCTCACGGTAATTTTTCTCCATTGTTTTTTTCATTTCACTTATTTAAGTTATTTGAAATTAATTCAAGTTATATGAATCATTAGGGTTTTGTGATTGTGTTTGTATTATTAGGGTTTTGTGATTGTGATTGTGAAATTACCTAAAAGTACAGTTTATTGTTGATGGGAAGCTTCTGTAATCCCCCCCTCCCTCTCCATATGCATGAACTAGAATTTTGTGTTTGTGTATATGAATTAACTTTTTTGAATTTATGTGTTTTTGTGTGTCTGTGTTTTTGCTTATATGTATATGTCTCTGTGTGTGTATGTCCGTGTATTGGAACATTTGAAACTTTCGAAGAGAACTGAACATTTGAATTTATGTGTGTTTGTGTGTGTCAGTGTATATGTCAGTATGTGTGTGTGTGTGTTTGATAGTTTGTGTATATGGATTGCATTGTAAAACAAATTGTGTATTTTACATGTGTGTTTGATAGTTTGTGTATATGGATTTTTTTAGTAAACAATCGGGAAATCGGACTGGACCGTAAATCTGTAAAATTGGAGATACAGGTTTAGGAGGGTAACTGGTGCGTAATTGGTTTTAAAAAATGCAAAATCGGTACATACTGGTTCGATCCTAAATTTTGTCTAAAACCAGACCAGTTACGCCCCTAACGAGAACTAGTGCTAGCTTCACAAAAAGATTTCATAAAAATAAAACTCACAATCTGACTTGACTTTTTATAATCCATTAAATTGTAATACTCTTTTTAATGTAACGTAGATTTAACATATCATAGAAAAATAGATTAGTTTGTAAGTTTATTTTGTAAAATCTCTTTGTGAACTGAACATTTATATATGAGAAATGATAGGGTTACAACTCAATCACGTGCAACTCATTTATACTTTTTAATAAAATAATAATTTTTAAATATTTAAAAACATCACGTCAAAATAAAAGTCAAACTAAAATTTTAAAACATTTATTATTTTAATTCATAATTGTACACAAATAGCTGGTATATCATTTTTGTTTATATATTTTGACAAATATGATAGGCATGGGGAACTTTTATAATACACCTAGTGTATTTAGTGAACCATTAGCAGAGGATGATAAGGTACTAAATCACATGGTATCATAGAAAAGGGGATATATATTAAACGAACTCATGTGTCTAGGGAAACATGTTGAGCCAAATTTGACTATGTGTGCTCGAGCTCGATTTACTTGTTTGAATTCGAATAAATCTCGAATATTTTTGTATGAATTTGGCTTGAGTTTGAGTAAAAATAAACAAACAAGTCAAGCTCTTGCTAGTTTTTTGCAAATATAGATTTTTTTATTATTAATATAAAGGTTTTTAATTTTACAAAAAAACTCTAACCATTAACTATTCAAGTAAATGATTTTGATTAAAAAAGTTCTTTTGATATGCATTTTTATAATATAAATTAACTTATAGTTTTAACTTAAAAAAGAAGTACACAAGATAAACGCAATAAATTAAGCAATTTAATATAAATACATATAGATAACATAATAACTCATAAGTTCTTTTTCCACAATATATTATTATTAAATTTAAATTAGTAATATATTATAACATGCATTACTAAATATTATATTTACAAAGTGTATTAAAAGCATTCTATGTCACTATGTAGTTATAGTGAATAAGTTATTGTACATATATTACAATCTAAAAATATGATAATATGCAACTCAGTTATATATAAATAATAGTTATAAATTGTAATGTGTATTATCATTTTTATACTACAATAGAAATCATATTGTATAGATAAATACAATATTAAAGATAAATACTATTAACAACTTACATTATGATATGTACTATCGATATAAATTATAGCTAATTAGTTAAAATTAATTTGGTAACTCTTTCAAACAGATTTGCATACAGTCATTAATTTATAATTATATCAATAAGCTATACTCTATATAAGGATAAAATATATAATATCTACCATTAAAAAATTATAACAAAATAATACAAATCATATTGTATAGATAAATACAATATTAAAGATAAATACTATTAACAACTTACATTATGATATGTACTATAGATATAAATTATAGCTAATTAGTTAAAATTAATTTGGTAACTGTTTCAAGCAGATTTGCATCCAGTCATTAATTTATAATTATATCAATAAGCTATACTCTATATAAGGATAAAATATATAATATCTACCATTAAAAATTATAACAAAATATCCTATCCTATACACACTTTGGAAAAATAAATAAATATATTAAATAAGAGAAACTATAAATTAATTAATAGTTAATTAAATATATAAAATGTAGCTTACATTTAATAAATATAACACATATATATACAATGCATATAAAAAGCCAAATCAAGCTTATATGAAATTTGTTCACAAATTTAAACCAAATCGAGCTAAACTTATACGAATTGACTTGTTTAATATTCGAACTAATATTAATATTAAAAATGTCTTATTTATTAAATAAGCTTAATTTGAATCGAATATATACCATCTAGCTCGATTTATTCACAAACTGTTTACATGTAATTAGTTAGTCTGAGGGGAAAAAAAAAAGGAAAAAAGAAGTAAAAAAGAATAACATCATTAAATGTGTCCATTATAAACGTTAATTGCAAAATCATGTGCCCATTTTATGGGCCCCTAACTCTTTTAGGGTGATGCGTCAAATATCCAGAGTTCAATCCGCACATGTAACATAAGCGACTGGATGTGCTTCCTTGGACATATCCCCAACCACCACAACCGCCTTCTTCAACTACTTCAAGCATGTGTGGCCCTGCCATCTCTCGGTACAACAAAACTCGTCCACGCCCTCACTATCACAATGGGTTCAGTCCCAAACCAACCCATCTTCCCTTACAACAATATCGTTTCGCTGTATGCCTCGCTTGGCGAGCTACCATTTGCTCGTAAACTGTTTGATAAAATGCCCCACAGAAATGTTATCTCTTACGATACGATAATTGGTGCTTTTAGTAAAGATGGGGATGTAGGTGAAGCTTGGAAATTGTTTTCTGAGATGATGGGTTGTGGATTCCGGCCAACACAGTTCTCGTTGAGTGGGTTATTGTCATGTTGGAGCAATGGATCTTTATCGCGGTGTTCAGTTGCAGGCTTTAGTGATAAAGAATGGGCTGTTTTATGCTGAAGCTTTTGTGGGGACTGCTTTGTTGGGCTTGTTTGGGAGGCACGATCGTGTGGAAGAAGCAATTCTTGCATTTGAAGATATGCCTTGTAAGAGTTTGGTGACATGGAATTCAATGTTGTCTATCCTTAGTCATCATGGGTTTGTTGAACATTGTGTTGTTTTGTTCCGAGAGCTTATGACGGTCGACTCTGCTTTGTCTGAATGTTCTTTTGTTGGTGTTTTGTCTGGATTTTCATGCGAACACGATTTGGATTATGGGGAACAAATACATGGCCTAGTGATTAAAAATGGGTTTGATTATGAAGCTTCTGTTGTGAATTGTCTTATCAAGATGTATGTGAAATGTACTGACATATTCTCTGCAGAGAGAACATTCAAGTCGACGCGCATTTGTTATGTTGTAACTTGGAATACAATCATTGGCCCAGTGGCAAATTATGAGAGACCTGGAAAGGCATTGGAACTCTTTTTGGAAATTAGCACGAGTGGAGATTCCAGATAATAAATAAATATTATAATAGTAACTTAACAAATAAAGAAGTGTCAACTAGTTATTATATTAGACTTATAATAACTTAAAGGGATAATACTAAATATAATAAATAAATACAAAATTTTAAACTTAACAAATAAATAAGTATCAACTAGTTATAATATTAGACTTATAACAACTTAGAGGGATAACACTAAGTATAATAAATAAATACAAAATTTTCTATATAATAAATTAGTGGATTGAAAAGTCATGACAGCCACGTTCTTTTGCAGAAGTTATTACTGGTGGGAATTCGTGGGAAGCTGACATCTAATGTATGTGTCGGCATTACTGAACTATGTATGTTTTTTAAAGATTTGTGTGCTCGAGTAGTAAATCGAGATATGTTGCAGAAGATGGAAGAAGATATTGCTACCATACTCTGTAAATTTGAGCAGATTTTTTCACCATCATTTTTTGATGTCATGGTCCATTTAGCAATACACTTACCCTGGGAGGCATTATTGGGTGGTCTGGTGCAATTACGTTGGATGTATCCAGTTGAAAGATATTTGAGTAGTTTAAAGAGCACTGTTGGGAATAAAGCTAGAGCTGAGGGTTCAATAGCAGAGGCCTATATACAGGATGAATGGTTAACGTTTTGCTCTCTATATCTTCATGGTGTTGAGACACGATTTAATCGTCAAGAGCGAAATGCTAATCTTGAGGCTCCACCTCCTCGTGAGCTATCAGTATTTTCTCAGAATGGACGACCCTTGGGTGTACAAACGAATTACGATTTAATTGATAGAGAGTTGGGTAAAGTTCGTTGGTACGCGTTAAATAATTGCCGAGAGATTCATTGCTATCTCAAGTATGTTATTGGATGCTTTAAGAAATTATAGTCAAATGTCTTTTAATTATAACTTTTGTGCTCAAAATATTATTTTTTTTTGTACATATATACAGTGATCACATGGATAAATTTAGAATAGAATGCGTAGAGAATATAGAGGCAAGACACAAGAAAGAATTTCCCGAATGGTTTGAACAACGTGTATGAACTAAAACTACATTGTGATTATTTGATTTAAAATATTTTAATTCTGGGTTACTTTTAATACATATATATTATTGAAATTGATAGATTTTGGAACAACGTGCTCATGATCCCAGATCAGTTTCTTCTGAATTGTATGCATTGGCCTGTGGTCCCTTTAATAGAGCACTTTGATACACTACATGCACTGTTTGAGGTTATAGATTCTATACTCTGGACCGTGAACGTAATAGAAAGACTCAAAACTGTGATGGGTTGGTCAAGGGAAGTCATGGAACAGACGATATTAACTATTATGGTGTCATACGTGATATTATCAGATTGAAATATCTGGGTGGGTCTGTAACATATGTCTTTAAGTGTGATTGGTGGGACTTAGGCGGTGGTCAGATGTCGATACATAGGGATAATAACTTTACAAGTGTTAATACGACATCTAAATGGTACGAAGATGATCCATTCGTATAGACTTGTCAAGTTACCCAAGTCTATTACTTGATTGATCCAATGAAAAGTTTTGATGAAGATAGTGGAGAGATAACTAGGCGAGTAGTACAGAAATTTGTCCTTCGAAATATATATGAAACAGGAACGAGTGCTGATTACGAGAATAGTAGAGATGAAAATGACACTCCGATAGTAGAGGCCTACCAAGAAAATGGAGAGGGTATTAACTTGTTTGTTGACCTCGATGCACTCGAGTTGCTCTCCTTGTGTAGAGATGACGTCCCACCCGTCCTTCTTGACCCGTCCGTATTAAATGATCATTCAATTCAAATTAGTGAAGAAGAAGAAGGAAAAGAGTCAGAAGAAGATGATAAAGCAGAATCTAGGGAGAAAGTGGATAAGGGGGGACGAAGAAGAGGTTGATGACGACGACGAAGATGCTATTGTGGGAGATTCTAAAATAAGCATGGAAAAAACATCCAAAGATGAAGAATAAAAGTATTAAATATTTTATTAATATAGGTGACTATAAAATATTTAACTTTTCAATAATTTTTTCTAATTAATTTTCTTTATCATATTAGTCATACCTCAAGGATGTCGCTAAAACTACAACAAAGAAATTTGCCCCCTCTGCCTAGTCCAAGTCACGAACCTATTGAGGACTCCCCACCCGAGTGTTTCCCTGCTAAAGATCAAGTGCAGATACAAGAGAACGATAATCAGTCGATACCTACCAATAAGAAAATAACAACATAGTTAATTATATATCAATACTTTTATCTCAATAACTATATAGATATAATTATATTATATCTAATAGTTGATGCATCCGCTCGTCACGGTTGTGGTTATACACATAGCATTTTTCAAGAGAAATGCCGAAGGCATGAAAAACTCAAGGTCAACATTCCTGATAATTTCACTAGAGGTGTGGATGATAGTGCAGCGGCGCTTTCCTCATATATTGGTACAGTTGTCTGAACTTATGCTCCATTTTATGTGCTATCATGGCGAGATGGTTCGTTCGAGATTAAGGAGCACATTCGGAGCCGTGTGTTGGTGAGTTTACGTTAAGAGTATATTTGTTGTATACTATATTAGTATATTATATTTTTGACATAATTCACTTATTAGGATGAATTCGAACTCGACTTTAGCCGTAGCGAGGATTTGAAAACTATGAATAGGTTGATGGCTACAGTATTCCGACGTCACAAGAGACGATGTCATGACCACTTCAAGAAGTTTGAGACGGTTGAAGAGGCTGCGCAATCCCCTTTCCAGCAGATGAAGTTAGACGATTAGAAAAAATATTGTGATCTTTTCGCAACTTCAGATTATCAGGTGTTCTAGATTAATAATATCTAATAATTATTTACATATATATTTGGGCTATATATTTTATTGATATATATATCAATTAACATTCTTAATTAATTTTGTAGCATTTAAGTTCTACGAATGCTAATAATAGATCTGCTTTGACTGTCCACCATCGTGCTGGTTCAAGATCATTCCACCGTCTTGCTAAGAAAATAGGAATTACTAATATTATAGAATATATTTATTTATTTAACTATTTTTATTTAAGTATTAATATTATCTTTTTAAAATTACTAATGTGGCTTTGTTAGAAACGTGATGATCTAAAAAACTTTTTCCTCATTCATGTCTATGCTGCTGTTCACACTAATAAGAGCAGTGAGTGGATGGATCCTGTCGCTGCAGATAATTATGTAAGCGTTTTTATTTTTGTTAAATAAATTATGCAACATGTGAAAATTTTATTTTTTTATTTTTTATTTCTTTTAATATGTTACGTATTATGTGTTTTCTTTGACATGACAGGAAAAAATGATGGAGATACAGTCAGTTTCTGGAGAATTCTCTCCGAGTGATATAGACATATTCACGCAAGTGCTGGGGCCCAACTCTAGTATGACAAGAGGTTTGGGATGATCTTTCAAGCATTCTGGTTCATCCTCCTCATCCTCTTCGACTTCACAAATTAATAATCTTACCAAAAATTTGGAAGCTGCACGATGCGAGAATGAGTATATGAGGTCGAGGTAGCAAGAGTTGGAGTTCCTCTTAGAGCGACAAGCTCATTTAGAGACGCGTTTGCAGGACCAATAGAGAGACCAGGAAGGAAGAATGCGCAATGAAGTCCATCAGCAAGTGCAGCAGGAGATGATGGTGCAAATGGAGCATGTTATGTCATTGCAACAGAAACAGGGTGGGCGAGGAAAGAAGAAATGAATTCTCTCACTTTAATTCGTGTATATAACTTTTACTATATAATTTTAGAACTTTTTAAGACATTGTTAGTTGTAGAATATTTATGGTGTGTAATATGATATAATTAGTATGTTTCTTAATTTCTTAATTTTATGAAATTAGTGTATTTCTGATCTGTACGTTCGAATGTAAAAAAAAAATGTTTCAACAAGATTTCACGTTCAAACACACGTTCGAACGTAAATACACGATTTGACGATTAACGTTCGATGAAACCTCCGAACATACCATGTTCGTTCGAACACTTCTTCTTAAACATTCGAACACACGTCCGAACGTTATCCTCGTTACGTTTGGATGGTGTTTCCATAACGTTCGAACAAAAATTCGAACATTTAATGTGTTCAAACGTATAAATGTCCAAACGAAAATATTATACGTTCGAACTATAATCAATCAACAAACGTCAACTTATGACATTCGAACGTAAATTGCTCGGGTTGGCGTTCAGACGTAAAAATTTATATCCGAATGTTACTTTCCGTGACAGTGTTTTCAGCCATCACAAAACAATATAACGTTTGAACGTCACTCCGAATGGAACAACTCCAACCGTCACTAAAAATACTTTTAGTGACGGTTCAATAGTAAAGTGTCGCTAAATGTATCTGTGACGCACATTAGGTGACGGTTGTGGTGACGGTTTCAAACCGTCATCAAATATCTTTAGTGACGTTTCTTTGATTTTTGGTGACGGTTTTCTATGTCACAAAAGGCAAATTATGTTGTAGTGTGTTGAATTCACATGCTATANGTGCTTTGCTTCTCTGTTTTCCTCGTGAACTCCCAGGCTCGTATTCTTCACGGACACTCAACCATGCAGAAAAACATTGACAGCCAACACCTTTGGCATGTATTTGGTCTTGATCTCTCAAAACATGAAAACTACCGAAGGTTGGCCACTTCTGGTCCAGAAACTGATAGATGCTTACCAGGAGGACCGGCTCGCGGGCACCACTTTTGACTGCCCGTAATTAGCTAGATTTATGTGCAGGGAATGGAGATTTGAATAAAGTTACGTTTCCGGATGGAGTTTGCATGTTGTGAACGAACCAACTTTTTTTTTATCTAGTTAAAGACTTATATACAATGTACTCTAAATATTCCAAAACAAACCCTTGAAACACATGTACGTTGTAGCCAGAGTCCACCTAATTAATATCGTTTTCTTTTCTTTTGCGCACTTAAATTTTACATGTTATTAAGATGCAAATCTTCGTTGCATGTGATTGGTCTTGATCTTGAATTTTCTTCAATATAATGGCATGATCGATCACCACCTAGCTAGGACCATTTTTGCAAACGAATATATATATATATATATATATGGAAAGAGCTGTAATGGGAATTTTCCACGTAAGTTGGGATCATGCCTATATATCCACTCGATCCGCACGCTGATCACTAGCTCTGGTAAGTACCGACGGTTTTATACCAAGGTTTTCTTCTGTTCCTGACGTTTGGGGTCTCCTGCTCTTGAGAGTAGGCTGCGGCTGTCGGTGTATCCGGTCTTAAGCTACTTCCTCTGTATATGGTGGTCCTTTCTTCTTCAGTTTTAATTTAATTTAATTTTTTTTCCCTTGACGTGTTGTTTTTTACTTTGAGTGCTACCATCCTCTTAGTCAAATCCCAGAAAATTAAGGATGCTCGTATTGTAATTAGCTTTAAAGTAATAATAAAACAAGACCCACGTGCACGAGGCCATGCATGGTCCCGTAGAAAGCATATATTATTGTTAGGAACCCACTTGAGAAGTAAATGATCTTGAACACAGTGAGGATTACAAGAAATGAAATAAAGGAAATGAAATTTAGAAAAGATAGCTACGGTTTGGGACATTCAAGACTCCCATTTCCTCCAGATGAAAATAACAAACTGTTTAGGCCGAATATTCTCGATGCCCACAACGATCCCTTCCTCCCTCTCATATACTAGCAGATGATCTAGTTCGTACACTCAACTAAGACCATGGGCCGAATTCTAACTAATATTATCTAGCCCATGGGCCACTAAACCACTTGTTATTTATTAGGCCCAGCCCACTTAATGAAATTCATAACAATTATTAAGGAAAATTTTAGTCTTCACGCTCGGGGCTCCATTGGAATTTTTTATTTTATTTTTTAAAATATTTAAAAGAGTTAAAAAATATGTATATATATGTATATATCTACTTATATATAAAATGCGAATCACCTATGAATAGTAATTTCGTCTAATAATTTTTTTCCATTTTACCCCTACTTGTATTCCTATATTTCGGTTCTGCCCCTGATGTTTTTCCCATTTTGTTCCTGGTTTCTCCCGCGTGCAAGCCCCTCCTCCCCCTCCCCCGTCCGTTTGTTGGTCTCCAACAGTGCGCCGCCGAACGCTGTCGTGGCCGACACCACCCGGCCCATTCTCTTCACCCTCGGCTAGCGTCCCTCCCTTTCGAATCTCAGCCCCTTTCGTGCTGCTGTTAACCGCCGCGAGGGAATCCAACCACCGGCGAATCGGGCATAAACAGTTCGTCCAATAATATTTTTCCTATTTTGCCCCTAACTTTATCACGAATATGGCTTATGTTTTGTTTCTTGCTTTTGCCAACTTGTGGTTGATGTCTTTTTACAAAATTTTTAATGAAATTGTGAATTTTTTTTAATGTTTAAGGGTATAAAAAATTGAATAAAAAATAAATTAATTTTTTTATCCTTATTGGAACCATCTCGGAGGGTGTAGCACAACTCTTAAGCTTTAGATATAAAAAATGAGTAATGTTATAAATCGGTTTAAGCTTTACAATTAGACTATAGTATTGTTTTTTCCAAATTGATACCAACTCTTCATAAAACTTTAATAAAAAACCAAAATCTTGAAAATTAAACTTCAATGTTGTGCAACATTTTATTTCCTTTAATTTTGAATTATATAAATATCAAATTGAATTGTTACATTTTAGAATAAATGTAATTTTTCCATTTATTAATGATTTTGTTTAATGGTTTATTAAGAAATAAACTTAAATATTTTCTTTCATTTTCGGATAAATTGAATAGTTTATTAATTAACCTGAAATTAATTACGCTATTTGAGGTAGATCTACAGTTTCTAATGTACTATAGTTTGTTTAATTTTTTTTTTAAATGTAAAGGATGCGACTTTGTAAAATATATGATTAAATTATTTAATACTTACCACTGTAGTTTTCAATTTTAAAATTAACACATTATCTATTTATTTTGGAAATAACAAACATATAATATACGAATCCAACTATAACTATTAAGAGTAATAATAGTAGGTTGGTTAGTATAATTACAAATTTTCATAAGGAAATAAATTATAACTTCTTAATAATTTAAAAATATAATATGTCATTATTACTATTTTATTTAGCCAAGTGTAAAAATTTTAATAAATTAATGTTTTTCATTTTTATTATTTCTTATTGTGCTTCTGTTTTAGTAATATTAAAAAGGGTTATGAAAACTTTTAAAGTAAATTAAGATGATCTGGTTTAATTTACTGCCTTTGGGGTAACGCATTGATGTAACATTATTTGTAGTGCTGAATAATATGGTTTATAATATATTAATATATATTAGAACATTTTTACTTTTTTCCTTATCTGAAAATTTATATAATGTTGGAATTTTTCTTTACATATTTATGAATAAATGTTTAATAATTACTAACAAATTATCTTCTCATAAAGAAGATAAAATTAAAATAATTTTTTTTTCAATAATTTTTCGGTATAATCCATAAATTAAAAAAGTTTAATTTGTCCCATAACCAAATGAATTCACCCCATCTTTTTTTTATATATATATATATAGAAACCTAACAAAATTATCATTAAAATTAATTTTAATTTTCAAATTGTAATAAACATCTTTTTTTTTTTTAATTTAAATATGTTCTTTATACTTTTGATATATGTAGGGTACAATATGAATATAAGTAGATAGTGCACGTTATTTTTTTTTTAATTATGTTTCACTATTTTATAATTCGTAATAAAATTTTAGTATTAATATTTTTATTATTAATTTAAGCTTTTATTAAAATTTTCTTATGAAACTTTTCCGTTATATAACTAAATAAAACATATGTGATGGATATTTTGCAGATAACATATATGATGTTTTTTATGATTAGGGACAAAATATTAAAATATAGATGAAACTTTATTCATTTGTAGTTAAATTCGAGAATTTGTATATATTTAAACTCTCATTTTTTGACTCATTGTGGATTGACAGGTAGCCATATAAAATATACTTTATTATCACATATATAAATTTATCAAATATTACCATCTATTACATTTCATAACTATATTTTTTAGTCTATTTTTTCTTATTATATGTTTTTATAAAAATTTTCTACTTTTAACAAATTTTTGCAACTAGGCATACGTGCATTGCACGATATGCCTACTAGTATATATATAAAACAAGTAAAATAGATGAGTACTGCAGGAACTCCAGCCGCCAAAGGTGGCTGTAGAGCCACCCATATATTGATCAGTCCTAAAATACCCCTTAATTATGAAACGAAACATCTTGTCTTATTCCCTTTTGCATGAATTACGGCTAGGGCTGAAGGAAAAAATGGAAAAACCGAAAAATCGACTTGTTCAAAACGACTGCTTCGGTCCAATTCAATATCGATTGGTCGATTTCAGTTCTCGAAAAATGAACATCGGTTCGCCCCCATTTTTATGATTGGAAAATCAAAGCATACCGAACCGAATCAAAATATATATTTTTAATTTTTTATATTATATCTTATATGCTATATATATTAAACCTATTATAAAATTAATCTAGCATAAATTATTAATCTTATTCTTTATGCTTCCTTAACATAAACTTACTCTTAAGCATGAATATTAATATTAAGTTACTACATATTAAGTTACATAGTGATATATATATATACACACACATATAATATGGTGTAAGTATAATATATATCTTTTTATAAGTATATTTTTACACATTTTGAAGTCACTTACATTTTTACACTTTGGTGCAGGTTACATTTGCAATTATTTTGTGTATTTTTTCTAGATGTTTTTTTATTTTGGCTAATTTTTTAAAATTATATGCATGTTTTAGGCTTTTTGTTTTACTTTTAGGACTGTTGTTATGTCCATTTTTTAATAGTGTTTTTAGGAATTGTAAAACGTATTTTTTAATTAAACTTATTAGTGTATTTTAGTTAATTTTCTTTTTTATATACATGTTTTAAGCTTTTAGTTTTAGCCCTCAGAAATATTGTTATGTGTAGGGGTGTAACTGGTCCGATCTGGTCTGGTTTTGAACAAAATTTAGGACTGACCTGGTATAACCAGTTTTGTATTTTTCAAAGCCGATTACGCTTCTAAACCGGTACTTCTGGTTTTACCGGTTTCTGGTCCGGTTTTCTGATTTTTTTAAAATGTGAGTTTGACGTTAAAAATCTGTCAATAATTTAACACACCTCTGATCTATGTGATCATTAGTCAAGTTGGCCCAAATCAAACACACCTCTGATCTACATGACATAATTCATCAATCAGGTCACGTACATGTCCCCCACATATTTTCACTAATAGTGTAACATTGCATTTTCGGGTAATTTCATAGTCACAATCACAAGACCCTAATAACACAAACACAATTACAAAATCCTAATGATTCATATCAGGTTTCAAACACAATCACAAACACCATCTACCAGATTTCAAAGTAATTTCACAAACACAATCACAAAATCCTAATAACACAGATACAATCACAAAACCCTAATGATTCATATCAGGTTTCAAATTAATTTCAAATAATTTAAATAAGTGAAATGAAAAAAAAAATGGAGAAACATTATCGTGAGAAATCGAAGACAGAGAGACATGAGGGGAGGTTCGACAACAAGAGTGAGATGAGGCCAAGGGTTTGTGTGTGGCAGGCTGCGGGCCACAGCTAAGAGGCGAGGCAGAGAGATAGAGGCGAGGCAGAGAGATAGAGGCGAGAGGCAGAGACAAGAGTGAGGTTCGACGACGAGAGTGAGATTCAGAGAGGCAGACAAGCACCTCTCTGTAGAGAGGCAGAGAGACAGAGACCAGACTCTAGAGTGAGGAAGAGAGAGGGGGCCTTTAGGCTTTATGACTTTATTCAAATTTCGTATATGCAAACTGGAGAGTTGGAAAGGAAATGGCGTCGTTTCCTATTAAGATTAGTAATGATCTGGTTCATTTTTTCTTAAATGATCATAAAAAAAAAAGATTTATGACGGTGTGGGAAAATTTATATATATTTTTAATCCATTTAATACATTGTTATAGACTATAGTGATTTAGTTATAGTGATTATTAGACTATATAATAGTATTAATATTAGACTATTAGTATTAGTTATAGTTATTTAGTATAACTATACTAGTATAAGTATAACACTATAACTATAGTCAATATTAGACTATTAGTATTAGTTAGACTATATAATTGTATTAATAATAGATTATTAGTATAGCTATATATTAGTATTGGCTATATATTACTATTAGTATAGCTATATAATATATTGGACTATATTATAGTATTAATATGACTATTAGTACAGCTATATATTAGTATTAGTTATAATGATTTAGTATAACTATATTAGTATAAGTATAACCATAGTCTATATTAGACTATTAGTATTAGTTAGACTATATAATAGTATTAATATTAGTATACTATTAGTATAGCTATGTAATATAAGTATAACTATAGATGTAGTAAGTTTGTTAATTGTTATATTAGTATTTGTTAATTGTTATAGTGAGTTTAATTTATTATAACTATATTATTGATAGTATTATAGTGATAGTATTAGTATAGTAATTTATTATAGTGATAGTATTAGTATAGTAATTTAGTATTAGCAATTAGTATTACCATATCATTATTTTATATGTAATTATTTAGTATAGTGATTATTTTGCTATATATAATATATCATTATTAGTTATATATTAGTATAGCCATAAATAAAATGTTATTAATACTTTAAATATATATTTTATGTTTAAAGCATATGATAAATTAAATTTTCATCTTTAAGATTAAACTTTTATTTTATAAACTATAATATGAAATTATTTCATATATAAAACTTATATATAAAAAATATTTTGTACAATATTAATTTTGTATAAAACTTATATATATAATATTAATTTTTATATTTTTTTCCCTAACTGGTCTGGTCTGGTCCCAGAAACCATGGAACCAGGATCGGATCGGGTTCGGCTGGTTTTACGGTTACAAGAACTGGTTCCGGATCGGACTAGTTCAAAACGGGTCCAACCGGTCTGGTCTGGACTGGTTTTTCGGTTTAAATTTACACCCCTAGTTATGTGCAATTTCTAATAGGTTTTTTTAGGTATTATTAAATGTATAGTTTAATTAAACTAATTAGTGTATTCTGGCTAATTTGTTTTAATTTTTATTTGGTTAATTAGTTATATGCATGTTGTTTTAGGCATTTAAACTCATATTTGGGTTAAAAGAATTATTCATTTGAGTAAAAGACCAATGAGTCCAACAAGAAAATCCAAAACTGAATTACACCTATAAAACCAAACTGAACCTGAAAAAATCCAAAGTTTCAGTACCCTAGATGAATAGGCCAGTTTTGATTCTCAAAACTCCAAAATTGACTTAAATTGGTTTGATTCAACAATATGTCCAAACTCGGACTAAACCAAATTGATTACACCCCTAATTAATGGTTCTCTTCGCCTCTTCTCCCTTCTATATATCATTAGTGATCCAAAATATCCTATGGGATTTATTATTTGAGAAATGATTTGTACGAACCCCAAATAGACAAGCCTCGTACATGCTTTTATAAAAAAGTAGACCCACTTTGAAAAAGTATAAAAAAAACTATTATTTTTTAGTGGGACCCACCTTTTTACAAAGAGTCTATATAAGAATTGTCTATTTGGGACTTATACCTAGTATTACTCTTATTATTTATACATTATATATACATGCATTATATATATTTATATTTATATTTAATTAAGATGCAAAATATATATGGTGGAAGTCACTTTTCTTGAATAATAACACTCAATACATTATATCCCATTTAATGTTTTGATTCTTCATGTGAAACCCAAACCGTATACAGCCCGAACCATAAAAATAAAAAAAAAAAAAAATCCCTTAGAAACAAATAAAACCAAAATCCCCTTTCTTTTATTTTCCTTCTTCTTCTCTCTCCCTCTCACCGCGTCATCTCCCCCTCCCCTGACCCCTTTCCCTTCCCATGATCATTGTGCAACACCCCTACGCACCAACCGCATGCCCACCACACATTGAGGCTCGCTTAACCCTTCACTGCTACACTCTGACTGCCGTCCACTACCACCAAGTGCAGCCAAGCTTTGTGCTGCCCATGAAGGGGTTGCTTGGCCCAAAAATAGGCTGAAGCCCATCACTCTCCAACCACCTCTCTCTTCCCACCCACGGCCTCTCAGTTCTTAGTCTCACTCCCCCTTCTTTAGATCTCTTTTCTCTTTGTCTCACACTCTCTTTCTCTCCTCCCTTTCTGATGGGCTCCAAGATGGACCTAGTTTTAAAAATCCTTTACAAGTTCAACATGGGCTAATTACAAGATCAAGAGCTAAAAAGATAAAGGAAGCAATGCAAGGATTGATGCAATCCACTTGAGACGAGTCAAGCAAGAGCCCAACATTCAAAATCGGCTTGAAGGATGAAAATCCAATTTTGATTCATTTGATACAAACTATGGAAGAATTATTTATTAGTTTAGAATAATTAGACTTTAGGATGTTTGGTCTACATATGTCTTATTTTTATGAATTAGAGTTTTTGGGAAGGCCTTGTATTTTGGCCAAGAGTTTATTTGGAAAATTACAATTTTAGAAACTAGGGTTTAGAAAAGTTACTGTAGCGACACTATTCATGCAGCCGAATCACTGTAGCGGCACTGTTCATTCAGCAAAGTACTATTCACGCGGCACTATTCATCTAGGGCTATTTTTTGAAGAAAGGGGTTTATTTTGAGTTAGGGTTTCAATTAGATTTTCCTTCAAATACTCTTTGTAGCCTCATTTTAATCAATTTATGAAATTTGATGAATTTATTTATTGTGAGTTGAGTCTTACTCCTTTTGTTCTTAATTGAACTAAACTTATCAAAGGTAAATCATAACCTTTGTGACGTTCCTCCTTGTAATATGGGTTCTTGAGACGGGTTCTTCAACGGGTCTAGATTTTAATATAATCTAGGTTCTTGGGTGAGCTTTCAAATTGATTATGGGTTCAAGGAATTCCTTTCCTGCTGGCTCATATAATTTGGTATTCAGAGCTCAGTTCCTAATCAGGTCTGATTCTATCTTTTATTTATTGCATCTTTAATTCTAGGGCTTCATCATTCTAAGGTTGCAAAAAAAAAAAAAAAATAGAAACAAAAAGTACGCTGTCAAAATTCTTAGGGTTTTGGGTTTGGCTGAAATTTGCATCTCCTAGGGTTTCAAAATTCTAGGGTTTCTTGCATCTCTAAGTTTGTCAATTGCTTGGAGTGCCGTTCCATTGATTCTCTTATATTTCATTGTCAATTCTTGTATGTTTGAATTCAATTTCTTGATTTTCAATTGAATATTGCTGTTTGTGATTAAATTAGAGAAAAGAAAAGAAAGGAAACGAAAAGGAAAGAAAAGAAAAGAAAGGAAAAGAAAAGGAATGAAAAGAAAAGAAAAGAAAAAAAATTTGAAAAAAAAAAGGGTAGGATTCTCATATGTTGCTACATAGTTACAACAAAGAGAAAGAAAGACATTTGTGGATTGAGCTTTATCGTCAAAGAGGCTAAAAATATCTTTCTAGTGGGTATCTTGTTTTATCATTACTCTTTCCTTCATATAAATTCCTTGAGTCTCATGTCATTTTATTCATTCATTGTTTCTTGTTCTTGTTTCTTGCATCTATATTACTGGTTGGAATAATACTAGGTTATATTGTCTTGATTTAGTTCAACTAGTTCTAAAAGAACTTGAGCGAGGAAACTATTGAGGTGAAAGGCAAGAGAGTTTGAGACGATTATCCAGAAAAAGCCAATTAAGAGTGAAACACGAGTGGAGTGCCATTATTTGAGAGTAAACACGTAAGGGAGTGTGTGAGGTTTTTCACTAACATTCTTTTTGTGCAGCACATTATGATGTCTCATAGGAGTGACTAAGGACCAAAGGGAATGGCAGATAACTCATTCCTTTTGTTGCAAGCCATACAACAACAGTTTGAGCGGTTGAACTTGGTGTTGGGGGAAGTGAGGGATAGGAAGGATCAACAAGAAGGCCTGATTAAAAATTTGCAAGGTGGAGAGATAGGAGGCGACGTGAGCCTAGTATTGAGATTGGGTATAAGAATGAAGAGTATAGGGAGTCTCTTGTTGCTAGGCGTGCAATACACAAATTAGGATGGATGAACAGAGCAGTGGAGAGAGAACATTTTTCATACTAGATGCCACATCAATAATAAGGTATGTAATATGATTATTGATGTAAAGAGTTGTATTAGTTTGGCTAGCACTACTTTAGTTGAGAAATTGAGTTTATCTACCTTGAAACACCTTAGACCATACAAGTTGCAGTGATTGAGTGATTATGGGGAGATTAGGGTAAATAAGCAAGTGCTAGTTTCTTTTTCTATTGGGAAATACTAGGATATAGTGCTTTGTGATGTAGTGCCTATGCATGCTAGCCATATTTTGTTAGGGAGGCCGTGGCAATATGATAGGAAGGTGATCCATGATGAGTTAAGGAACACATGCAGTTTTGAGAAGAATGAAAAAACAATCAAACTTACTCCTTTAGCTCCAACACAGGTCCATGGGGACCAACTGAAACTGAAAAGTGTGGTTGCTCAAAAAAGAAGGAGTGAGAATGAGAGTAATCTAAAAAGCAAGAGTGAAAGTGAGATTGAGCTAAATAGCAAAAATGAATGTGAGATTGAGAAAAAAAGAAATAGTGAAACCTCAAGAAAAAGAGAGAATGAGTTGAAAAACAATTGTGAGGCCGAGAGTTTGAAAAAAGAGAAGAGTGAAGGAAAAAAATAGAGTGAAAAGGAAAAAGAGAGTGAGAGGAAAAAAAAGAATGAGATCGGAACATCAAAAGAAAGAGAGAGTGAAAAAGAATATGGAGAGGTGGCTGAGAGTCATGAAAAAAGAGTTAAGCCACGGGAGGAAAAAGAAGGAGAGATTGTAGAGAGAAACGGAAAAATAAAAGTGAGATCTTATGCTAAGGCAAGCTTTTATACTAACAAATTTAACGACTATTTGCCTAGTGTTGTTGTTTCTTTATTCTAGGGATATGAGGTCATAATTCCTAGCGGTGTGTTTAGTGGATTGCCACATATTAGGGAGATAGAACATTACATTGATTTTGTGCCAGGTGCTATAATCCCTACTCGTCTTCTCTTTGAAGAACATGAGTCCTTTAGGCACTTGGAGGGACAATGTAAGTTGAATAGAATGCATGCCAAGTGGGTGCAATTCATTGAGATCCTCATGTAATCAAGTATACACAAGGTAAGGAAAATTTTGTGGTCGATGCTTTAACAAGAAGGTATGTCTTTGTCTTCATTTTAGATGCAAAGTTATTGAGATTTGAATATGATAAGGAATCGCATGCTAATGATGAGGACTTTGCTAGTGTGTATGGAGCGTGTGAGAATGCATCGTTTGGTAAGTTCTATAAACTTGATTGGTACTTGTTTAGAGAGAATAGATTTTGTGTGGCTACAAGTTTTATGCGTAAGTTGATTGTGTGTGATAGACATGGTGGTTTGTTGCATAACTTTGTTGTAAGGAAGACTTTAGAAGTGTTGCATAAACGTTTGTGGGAGTATCGTTTGCCATTCATTGACATGTTGCATGAACGTTTGTGGGAGTATTACTTGCCATTGATTGAGTTTGCATATAATTGGTGTGGTCATTTTGGTGAAAGAAAAACTTTAGATGTGTTTCATCAACATTTATAGGAGTTTCATTTGCCATTCATTGACATGTTGTATGAGCGTTTGTTGGAGTATCAGTTGCCATTCATTAACATGTTGCATGAACGTTTGTGGGAGTATGGATTGCCATTCATTAAGTTTGCATATAATTGGAGTGCTCATTTTGGTGTAAGGAAAACTTTGGATGTGTTTCATGAATATTTGTGAGAGTATCATTTGCCATTTATTGAATTGTTACATAGACTTTTGAGGGAGTATCATTTGCCCTTATTTGAGTATGCATATTATAAAACCTTGTACACTACTATTTCTTATTCTCCCTTTGAATTTGTTTATGGTTTTAATCCACTTTCTCCCTTAACTTTGATATTGTTGCTTGTTGATGACCGGAGTAGGTTGGATAGAGCTTTTCAAATTTTTGAGAAAATTAATGATAATAATTCATATAAAGTGGATCTTCTAGGTAAGTATCATATTTTTACTATTTTCAATGTTACTAACCTCTTTCCCTTTGATCCAGGTAGAGATTTGAGGTCGAATCCTTTTGAGTAGTGGGGGAATGATGGACCCCAAGATGGACCTAGTTTAAGGCTTGATTTGGATAGTGAAAGTGTTTGAGAATGTTTGTGAATAGTAGTAAAAAAGTAATAATAGAATATTGAATAGTAGTAAAAAGTAGGTGAAAAGTAATAATAAAGTAAAGAATAATGGTGAGAGTGTTTGAGAGTAGCTGAGGGACTCTTGGTATGCAAACTAGGCCTAAAAGATCCTTTGCAAGTTCAACATGGGCCAATTACAAGATCAAGAGCTATGAAGATAAAAGAAGCAATGCAATGATTGATGCAATCTACTTGAGACGAGTCAAGCAAGAGCCCAACATTCAAAATGGGCTTGAAGGATGAAGATTCAATTTTAATTCATTTGATACAAACTATAGAAGAATTATTTATTAGTTTAGAATAATTGGGCTTTAGGATGTTTGGTCCACATATGTCTTATTTTTATGAATTAGGGTTTTTAGAAAAGCCTTGTATTTTGGCCAAGGGCTTATTTGGAAAGTTACAATTTTAAAAACTAGGGTTTAGAAAAGTTACTGTAGCGACACTATTCATGCAGCCGAATCACTGTAGCGGCACTGTTCATTCAGCGAAGTACTGTTCATGCAGCACTATTCATCCAGGGCTATTTTTGGAAGAAAGGGGTTTATTTTGAGTTAGGGTTTCAATTAGATTTTCCTTTAAATACTCTTTGTAGCCTCATTTTAATCAATTTATGAAATTTGATGAATTTATCAATTGTAAGTTGAGTCTTACTCCTTTTGTTCTTAATTGAGCTAAACTTATCAAAGGTAAATCACAACCTTTGTGACGTTCCTCCTTGTAATATGGGTTCTTGAGACAGGTTCTTCAACGGGTCTAGATTTTAATATAATCTAGGTTCTTGAAACGAGTTCTCTTGGGGTCTAGATTCTTCATCCATTGACTTAATTTTGGCTTTCTTGGGTATGTTTTCAAATTGATTGTGGGTTCAAGGGATTCCATTCCTGCGGGTTCATATCACTTTCTGTTACGTCATCCTCCTTGTGTTGACACCCCACAAGCTCCTCTCTGTCTCTCTCATTTTTCCCTATGTAGAACACCCCACCCCACGCTATCTCCCTCTCCTTCTTTGTGAGTCATCATTGTAACCAAACTTTGCCCCCACTGCCACAGTTTGTCACCAATGTTTGACTCCGAGACCAGACTGCAAAATCCTTCAGTTCCTCCCTTTCTGGTTCTCTTTCCCTCTCTGTAAAAAAGCAACTCAAAATCAATTTTGGGTTCAAATATCCTAGCCACTGCAGCTTACCCCGCCATGCCATGTTGTCCAAATTCAGCCAAGGCGGGCGTCTCCCTCTCTCAGCCTCTATCTTTGTCATACCCACTCACTCTCCTTCCTAGAATTTCCCTCTCCTTCTCCCTTTGGGCCTACGCCGCTGACTATCTGTAACGTGAAGGCTCAAACCACATGGCCTATACTCCAAAATGACTAGTCAATAATACAATTGGAGCCCTATTGAAACCTTATAAAGAGCAAAAACTTCTCATTCCCAAGCAATGTGGGATCCCATACACTACCTACCCTTATCTTTTATCATATGGGGTATCACACTATCTGTCTCCTTGAGTTTTCTAGTTGTTAGCCACCCATCTTTGCCACCCCTCTCTTATGCTTTCTGCCTCTTCCTCTCATCCTTTGTCTTTCATCATGCTCTCTATCTCTCTTTACTACGCAACATACACACACACATGATCTCATTCTCTAGCCAAGACACCCATATGACCACCTGTGCGACCACCACATCACCTTTTGACGAGATCGAGCACAAGTAGCAGTAGAGGTCAGGATGCCTTAATCATCCAAAAATTTTACCTCAACTTTGTAAGTGGCTCTTGGACTAACAATGGAATATCTGTCGTTGGAATTGATAATTTTGAATTTCGTACTGTCGTGTAAATTGTGAACTTTGTTATGTTGTTGTGAATTGTAAATGGTGTAATTGTGATCGATCATGCGCCACGTGAAGTGATGGGATGATTGTGTAGTTTTTGATGTGGTCATGTGTTGTTTGAAGTGATGGGATAATGGTGTAGTTTGTGAAGTCCACTCATTCTCCACAAGTCTCCTAAGCTCGACAACTGGGAATGCACATCTCCCAATTTGTCCTCTCATCCAAGACCTAGGAAGCTTCCGCCATGAATGAATGGCGGATTACATACCGGAGCAATAGAGTGCTCAAGGTCCCGAACAAGCACCTTAATGGAAGGGACCGCAGTGCCAAATGCTTGCCAGGTGGAGGGCCAAGCTGGAGAAGGAGCAGACAACCCCAGATTAGAAAAGTAGTCCTTTGCAGCCTCCTCGGCAACAGAGGAACACCCAGGTGAGCTTGAGGAGGCCAGCAGCCAGAAGGACACAACCATGGCATAGTCCGCGAACCATCTACCAACCTGTACGGTTAGGCGGCACCTCTCTCAGAGCAAGTCGTCGACCTCTTTAGGGGAAAGGGAGGTCCCCCCTAGGCATGGAAAGTCCCTTGAGGGAGCAAGTCCCCAAAAAAAGATGGTGAATGCAGCCCCCTTGAAGTGGAGCGAGGGCATCTCATTGAATGAATCCCCACCGAAGGAACATCGATGGGCATGGGGGCAGTAGAAACCATCTCCTCGTAAGCAGCACCAGACGACGTCTCGCTGGCAAAGAAAAGTTGGGCTCTCACAGTCTCCCTCAAGACCCCTCGTCGAACAGGGAACTAGGGTTCATCCTTGGCCTCAACCCCCCAGAAAATGTCTGGAGCATCCAAGGTAGGTTCAAGTTCAAACACCTCCATGGACTCACTTGCTGATGAAGAGGAGAGTGACGCTTCTAATCGCTCAAAGGAGATCTTAAGAGGTGAGCTTGGAAAGGATGCGGAGGCAACGCCAAAGAAAGAGGCGTTGAGCATCAAGTCCATTGCCTCCCATGCTTGGTCAAGAAAGTTAGCCAGAAGCCCAAGGTATGACGACAAGACGGACTATTGGGTATGCCTTAGGGGACAAAGCAAGATCATGAGAGGACGAGACTCCCTCGTAGCCTGGAGGGGTCTCTGTGAACCTGCACCCTTTGGATCATGGAGGAGACTCAGAGAACAGCACCCTCGATGAGCAGTCACTTCCCCTACGGGCTCGACGTGGCTGGAGCAGGCCTTTTTCACCCTTAGATGGAACTTGAACCCTCTGAGTCAAACACCGTGTAGCCAACAATGCTTAAACAATCCAACAACACTAGGAATTGGTCGATATTTGCCCTGCTAAGGATCATCTTGGAGTCCAAGGCCACTAGATTATCACGAACTTATGTGTAGATCAGATCCATGTGCTCTTGCACCCTTGTGGTAAGAGACACCATGAATGCATGACTATCGAGAACACAACTCCAGGAAGCCCTTATGGGAGACTCCTAATGGTCGGCCTCTCAAAAGAGAAACTCCCACTTGATCCTGGAGACAGAGAAGAACTTTTGGTCCTAGTTCTTCACATGGGAGAAACTTGGCTCCAACCAGCTAATTTTGAAGCCTATCCAGAAGCGAAAATTGCACCGGCATTGATCGTGCTGGGTAATGTCATGGGTATAAGCTAACTCACTGGGGTAAGGTCTGGATCCTCCTCCCCAACGACTTCCTAGACCTGTTGACAAAGGATGCAGTAGGGCAGCAAGGCAACATGATTCATGGGGGTTCGACAATAGTGGAGCTAGAGCCACCTCTATGAAATTCATGCTGCAAACTGGTCATGGGAATGGAAGCTAGAGGGTTGACTACTGGATTAGATAGGCCAGGCAACACCAACTTGATGGATTCAAGGATCTCGTAGAGATCCCTTACAGAATCCTACTCCACTCAAGTAGTGGTTGCAGCGTGACTGTAGCCTTCGAAAAACCCCACCCACCGAAGGCTTCAACAAAAGGACCGCTCACTTGGAAAGGCCTAAGAGAGTTCTTGGGAGCCATTAGAACAAAAATGTGTGCCTGTGAGTGTAAAAGGGCTAAGATAAGGTTGGAGTACTAGAGGATCAGAGGGAACAAGAGGAAGATGAAACATGCATAGACAGAACCACATAGAGGACAAGGGAAAGAAGAAACATGTGTAAGAGCTAGAATATAAAAAGGGGGAGGGCAGGGCGATAGTTATTGGGAGAGAGAACGACAAAAGATGTAACAGACAAAGAGCAAAGGGGCATGTAGCACCCTAGTCCAACACGAAACTCGCTTTTGAATTTTTTTTATATATGAATGAAAAGCTCACTTAGGTTTTAATGAGTAAATTTGGGTTTCGACTTCAGGTCCATTTTATTTACGAGGATCCGGCCCATGTTTTGTTTTTAAAATGTTTGTTATCAATTTCAAATGGATTAGGGTTACAACTCTAGATTCCCTTTTCTCATTAAAACTTTTAAATCCACGTCTTTTATATTATATTATATTATATTATATATATATATTATTCAGCCTCGTGCACTATCCTTTTTATTTTCAAATCCCAGTTAATCTCTAGTTGCTCTTCACCACACGCACATTATTTTCTTTCCCTCCCTTGTTCAGTAACACGGCTAACGCCCATCAAGCGGCAACAGCAACAACCACTGCCCTCGCAGCACGTAAGTTTCGCAGCATGCATACACCCAGCCCCCATCTCGCAGCAGCAAACCGAATAGAAAAATGCCCCCATATAAGCATATCACTATATCTCAAGCTGCGCCTTCCTCCACGTTCAGAAAATAAAAACCCGAACCCCACACGTTTCTGCAGATATACCTCCAACCGTTTCCGTCCACGATGCCTCATTCGAACCTCCCATAACTACACACTCTCTCTCGCGTTGCAACTGTTCTTTGTAATGCTCTCTTTACTTTCATCCACATTCGGTAAAAACTCCTCCCATTTCTCCACAAACTCTCTTAGTCTCTCTCGTCCACTGCAAATCAGCAGTTTTAATTTATTTTCTTTTCTTCCCACCACTCCAACATCATTGCCATTGTGCGCACTACAGTCAAACTCCATGTTTAGGAGCAAACTAGCCACCTCACTCCGCCACTGCTCCAAACCGCATGCTTCTCCCTCTTTCGCCAACCCAACGATATAGTCATTGCACCACTTTAACGCTTGCGCCACCATAGAAACCATCGTAGATCCACGCACGGCCAACAATTTACGTACACCACACACACGCCATCAACCAACGAGAAGCAACTCAACACACACGTCAACCTTCGCTGGAGGATAACCGGACAAGACCACCCACTGCCACAGCTTCTCCACGCCGCTGCCATCCTCCACCAAGAACCACCAAGCAGCGCCTAGGGCCTCCACCTCAACCTGTTACTTCACGCCACGGCCGAGTAAAACATACTCTGTTTTTCTACTCCAAAGCAGAGCACTCTTCCAACGCCAACCGAGAAGCCAGCAAGACGAACAGCCACTCAAAGTCGTCGACTGACCACAATTGTACGTCGAAGAAGCTTGGGGTACCACTTATGATGCCGATCAATGCAGCAATTCACCTACGCGTATGGCATACGCCCATCACAACCGTGGTGCCTTTGTGATTGAGCTGCATTATTGCATATTTTATACATTTAAAACCAATATATTTTTAATTGTTTTATTATTTTATCATTGGTTTTAGATGAAAAAATTGATTAAGAGGCATAAATTCAAGTTGTGAATTAAATTGATTAAAAGCATAGCTTATGCTTGATTTTATAACTTGTGATTTATTTGGGCAATAAGTTCTTCACATGCACAACATACTTTTAATATTTTATTTTTCATCTCTTGTTTAATTTTATTTATTTTAGTTTCTTTATCTTATTTTATTTTATTTTATTTTATTTTTCTAGTTTTATTTTTATTTTATGTGATTATTATTTACTTTTGCTTGTCTAATTTTTATTTTATTTTATTTTATTTTTATTTTTATTTTTATTTTATTTTTTGTTTTTCTGCGCTGACTAAACGACATGTCGTTTGGTTGGCAGACCAAAATGACATGTCGTTTTGCACTGAATTGGTTTCACCATTTACGCTAAACGACGTGCCGTTTTGTCTACGGACACAACACGTCGTTTGTGTCATCTTCAACCTCACGATCGCATCCTCATGCACAGCGCAGCTGCACTTCGTTGTCCCACCTGCAGCCGCCAGCAACAACAGAAGACGCCGGAGATCACTTCTCCACGGCGTTCGGCAGCAGCACTCCACGAAACCACCGAGCTACAGCAGCATCATCATCTTCAACCTCCGTCCATCCTCTTCCAGCGCACAGATTCCATGCATGAAGCAGCTCCACCACCCAGTGCAACCCATCTCTGCCCAACCTCCTCCATGCAGCTGTTGCCAGTAAACCACCGTCGCACGTACTCTCTCCAGCTTACGTACAACCATGCATACGTTCGGACAGCCACTCGCCACTGCACCCAGCTGTGCCCAGCCATCACCGAGAGGCCTCTATCCTACTCGAAACAGAGCACCGTGTGCCACTACCCACCATGCACGGCCTCCCGACAGCACTACCATCCACCTCTATTTTCATACGTCCGAAACAGAGCATTTCAAGCTCCACCGCACTGCATGCACGCCAGCCACCTACTACTCCGCCGCCCAATGCAGCCTCATCCAACCTCCGCATGCTCAGCAGCACCTCCACGGTGCAGTGCCCCTCCGCACGTCCACCTCGCTGCCAACGTTCATGCACTCTACAACACGCCCTCCACAGCCAACCTGTAGCCACGGCAGCACTTCTACCAACAGCCGTGTGGACTCCTCTGCATCACCACGAGCACAGCGGCAGCAACGTTTCTACCCAGACATGCTGCAACAAAAAGGAAAAGAGAAGAAGAAGAAATGAGCTGCCAACTTGCCAACTCACAAGCAGCGTCCGTCTTCATGCGTGCGTGCGTGAGTTTGGCCGAACCAGAGAAAGAAATGAAAGAAAAAAAAAAAGAAATGAAGACAAAGCAAGAATGCGGACACACGCTGGGCCAGTGAAGCGCAGTAACGCTGAAAGGAGAAAGGCCAACGATGGACACTCACGTGAATAGCTGGGACCTTTTCATTTGGACAGACCACTCACACAGGTCACATGCAGGGATAAATGGGATAACTTTCTGAGTGGGGACGAGATCACATACACGGGGCAGTTAAGCACATACTTTGGATGCGTATATAAGAGCTTGTAGATGCACTGGAGAGGGGGTCAGAGAGGGAGAGTCAGTCAAGAGTTAGAGAGATTTTAATTGTGAAATTAGAGTTAGAGTTCAGAAAAAAATAGTGGGGAGTTTTTTTTTTAGTGATTTTTTATTTTTCAGTTGTTAGTTTTGTGTAATTCATTCATCATTTCAGAAATCAGTTTTAATTTATAATCCAGTAAACTTTATTTTTTTCAGTCTTAAATTCCAGTCTTGAGTTTGTTTAGTGAATAAATTTTCAGTTCTCTTTGAGAAATGTTGAGAGTATAGTTTATTTTAGTTGAGAGTTCATTTTAATTGGAAGTTTAGATTTTTGGGTTGGAGAACACAGTCTCCATTTCCAAACATCAGATTTATTCCTTACATTGGAAACTCAGATTTTTGGGTTGGAGAACGCAGTCTCCATTTCCAAACATCAAGTTTATTCCTTACAATTCCTGTCCTCACTTAATTTAAATTTATGTCATTTAATTTCCTCGCACTTTTAATTTCCTGGAATTTATTTTGATGTCATTAATTTCCTCGCACTTTTAATTTCCTGCAATTTAAATTTATGTCATTTAATTTCCTCGCACCTTTAATTTCCTGCAATTTAAATTTATTTAATTTTCTTGCACTTTTAATTTCCTGCAATTTATTTTTATGTCATTTAATTTCCTCGCACTTTCAATTTCCTGCAATTTAAATTTATTTAATTTTCTTGCACTTTTAATTTCCTGCAATTTAAATTTATGTCATTTAATTTCCTCGCACTTTTAATTTCCTGCAATTTAAATTTATTTAATTTTCTTGCACTTTTAATTTCTTGCAATTTAAATTTATGCTGTTTAATTTTCTTGTTCCTTTAAATTTAAATTATTTAATTTTCAGTAATTTTAATTTACTGTCTTGCATTTTAATTTCTTACTTTTCATTGTTTACTCAAAACCAACAAACATGAATCTAGTCCATGACTAGTAAAATTTCATTTCCATTGCACTCCCACATTCATTGTACAAATTGTCACTTTAATTTTATTCTCTCATCGTAAATATTTTCACTACTTTCACAAGTTTGATTTTTAAGCATTTTTCCTGAGGAGACGATCTAGGAATTTATTCCTAATTATTACGCGACATACTCCTGCACTTGGGATAGCCTTTGTGCTGCTCATTTTTGAGTGAGTCAAGTTTTTGGCGCCGTTGCCGGGGAAAGATGCTTGTCGTAAATTTAAACTCGCGATTTTTATTTTATTTTATATAAAAAAAAACAAAAACATTTTCACTTACTACTCAGTTGTTTGAATCTTCTCTTTTCTATTTTGAACTGATGTTTCATGCATTGGGTGAGAGACAGTTCAAATAGATTGTGTAGAGTTGGATCAAGCACCAATAGTAGTTTACACAGCTTAGAGACAGACACCCTTCTTGTCTCCTCTACAAGCGACAACTCTGAAACCGAACAAGCCATGGCTGCACCTGCACCACGCACTCTTAAAGAATATTTGCAGCCCACTCGCACCACTACGCCTTCATGCATTATGTTACCTAGTGATGCACCTAATTTTTCCATAAAGCATGGCATGATGTTAGTAATACCTCAGTTCCACGGAATGGATTCTGAGAGTCTTTATCAACATCTGACAAATTTTGAGTTGGCTTGCACTACTTTCATTAATAAGACTAATACTGATGAATACATTAGGCTTCAATTATTCCCTTTCTCTCTAAAGGACAAGGCAAAAATTTGGTTTAATTCTTTGAGCTTAATTCTATTGCAAGCTGGTCTGATATGCAGCGTGAATTTCTAAAGAAATTCTTCCCTTTTCAGAGGACTCAATCATTACAAGAGAAAATCAGCCAATTCAACCAAAAGCTTGACGAAACTTTCCATAACAGCTGGGAAAGGTTTAAGGATTTGATAAACATCTGCCCACATCACGGTTTCGAATCCTGGAGACTGGTGAATTATTTTTACACCGGTCTCATTCCAGAGTGCAAGCAATTTGTCCAAACCATGTGCAACGGAGAATTCTTTAGCAAAGAACCTGATGCAGCACTATCATTTTTCGACCATCTTGCCAAGAGTGCCCTACAATGAAACATTCGGACTGATCGAGTTTTATTGACCACACAACCATTGAGGGCTATTACTGGTGGAGGCAAATATGAGATAAAGGAGGATATTGATGTTCAAACCCGCATAGCTGCATTAACCAGAAGATTGGAGGTCATGGAGACGGAAAAAGCAAGGGCCGTAAAGGCGTGCTCTTTATGCGCTAATTCAAACCACAAAACTCAGGATTGNATTCCAACCCGCATAGCTGCATTAACCAGAAGATTGGAGGTCATGGAGACGGAAAAAGCAAGGGCCGTAAAGGCGTGCTCTTTATGCGCTAATTCAAACCACAAAACTCAGGATTGCCCAATCATGCCCGTAATTCAGGAAAATGAGCCTGAACAGATGCAATCAGCTAACTGGGTCAANGTTCAAACCCGCATAGCTGCATTAACCAGAAGATTGGAGGTCATGGAGACGGAAAAAGCAAGGGCCGTAAAGGCGTGCTCTTTATGCGCTAATTCAAACCACAAAACTCAGGATTGCCCAATCATGCCCGTAATTCAGGAAAATGAGCCTGAACAGATGCAATCAGCTAACTGGGTCAACAGAGCACAAAATCAACATTTTTCAAATACATATAATCCTAGGTGGAGGAATCATCCAAATTTCTCATGGAGAAATGATCAGCCTAGCCGATCCCCTCCATCTTCTCACCAACCATTTCATCAGGCTGTTCCTCATCCCCAACAGTCATTTCATCAGATTTCTCCTCAGCCCCAACAACAACCATATCAGACTCCTCAGAGCTATCCTTTTGTAGCACCTCCAGGATTTCAGCCTCATGTAGCTGCCCAAAGTTCTTAGCCACAACCAACTGCAAAAAAGTCTCTAGATGACAGTATGGCACAGATGGCCAATACACTTCAGCAATTCATGTAGATCCAGGCCACCACAAACAATCAAAACACTCAGGTCATAAATGAATTGCGGGGCACCATAAATAAGATGAACATAACACTGAACACTCTGGAAAAGGGGAAGTTTCCAGCACAACCTCAACCCAATCCTCAAGTGTACCGGCAACAACCGCAACAGGTACATAATGTCTCAGGAGATGTTATTGAGACAGCAAAGACCGTTCTTACTTTGAGAAGTGGAAAGGAAGTGCCCCAACTGGAGATGACTATGGATAAACCAGAAGCTGCTCCTACACCTGAAGATGTAACGGAGCCTGAAGAAGTTGAAAAAGAACCAGAGGTGATGAGACCGGAGTTGAAAGAGCCTATAATTGCAGAGGCTGAATCAAGTAAAGGGTACTAACCTGTGGTTCCCTATCCTCAAAGACTATCAGCTGGCCAAAAAAATAAATACCACTCTGAGATCCATGAAATCTTCAAACAAGTGAAGATTAATATTCCACTCTTGGAGGCCATACAACAGATTCCTTCATATGCAAAAATTTTGAAAGACCTATGCACGGTGAAGAGGAAACTGAATGTTAAAAAGAAAGCCTTCCTAACAGAGCAAGTCAGTGCATTGATACTGAACGAAACTCCTCAAAAGTACGGAGATCCAGGCTCTCCCAACATTTCCATTATGATCGGTGAGTCACGCATTGGGAGAGCTCTACTTGATTTGGGGAGTAGTGTGAACTTGTTACCATTCTCAGTCTATGAGCAGTTGGGACTGGGAGAGCTGAAAAGACCTCTATCATGCTATAGTTGGCTGATAGATCAATCAAGGTGCCGAGGGGTATTGTTGAGGATGTACTAGTCCAGGTGGACAAATTTTTCTACCCAGTGGATTTTGTAGTTCTTGATATGCAACAGCCGGTATCCACTATTTACCAAGCTCCTGTCATCCTTGGAAGACCATTTCTAGCTACGTCAAATGCTTTGATTAATTGCAGAAGTGGAGTTCTTAAGCTTACTTTTGGGAACATGGCACTTGAGTTGAACGTCTTCAATGCCTGCAAGATGCCAGTACATTTTGACGACACAAGTGATTTGAATTCTGTAGAGGGATTGACACCAACATAATTTATTTGCTCGACTTTTCTCCTCTCTGATGATGATTCCATTTTTCAGACACCTGAATTTTTACTTGATGAAAAAACTGACCATATTGATGAAAATATCCTTGAGTTTTTGGACTGTTTTGTAGATTCTTCCTTACCACTTGAAGTACAATTTGCTGGCGCAAAATGGAAACCTCAATTTGAAACTCTACAGCCACCAAGCATACTTAAATCTTCAGAGGAAGAAATTCCCCAGTTGGAACTAAAACCACTTCCTCAAGATTTAAAGTATGTTTTTCTTGGGCCTGAAGAAGGCACTTTCCCTGTTGTGATTTCCTCGAAGTTAAATTAGAAGGAAGAAGCCCAGTTGATTGAAGTCTTAAGAAAGCATCGAGGCGCAATTGGTTGGACAATAGCCGACATGAAAGGTATTGATGCTGCTATTTGTACCCATAGAATCCATCTTGAAGATGATGCTAGACCAGTTCGTGATGCTCAACGTAGGCTCAATCCTACCATGAAGGATGTTGTCAAAAAGGAAGTACTCAAGCTGCTCGCAGTGGGTATCATTTACCCCATCTTAGACAGTAAGTGGGTAACTCCAACTCAAGTGGTTCCAAAAAAATCTGGTTTAACTGTTGTCAAAAATGAAAAAAATGAATTGATTCCAACTAGAATGGTCACTGGCTGGAGGATGTGCATTGACTATAGAAAACTTAATTCGGCCACTGGGAAAGATCATTTCCCTCTACCATTTTTGGATCAAATTTTAGAACGTGTGGCTGGTAATTCATTTTACTGTTTCTTGGATGGATTATCTGGTTATTACCAAATTGCTGTAGCACCTGAGGACCAGGAGAAGACCACCTTCACCTGTCCTTTTGGCACCTTTGCGTTTACCAGAATGCCTTTTGGTTTGTGTAATGCTCCAACCACTTTTCAAAGGTGCATGATGGGTATTTTTTCTGACATGATTGAGGATATTTGTGAAGTATTTATGGACGATTTCTCTGTTTTTGGAAAATCTTTTGAGAATTGTCTACATAATCTTGCTTGTGTTCTTCAGAGATGCGAA
>QEOT01000486.1:3315-16365 GCA_003123785.1 Pterocarya stenoptera
TGTACCATAGGAACCCCGCGATAAAATCATCCAACCTCTTAACAATGCCACTTTGCCCCCAATTGGCTTTCTACTAAGTAGGGGCAAAGTGGTAAAAATAAGAGGTGCTTCAAATTATCTGGGGTAGGGCCATACATACTAAGAGGTTGTGGTAGGACCATAGGACGCCCGTGAGCGAAAAACTCCAACCTCCAACCTCTTAGGACTGCCACATTGCCCTCAATTGGCTTTCTACTAAGCAAGGGCAAAGTGGTAAATATAAGTGGGGCTCCAAATTACCTGCGGTCGGGCCTTACGTACTAAGAGGTTGTGGTAGTACCACAGGACACCCGCGATCGAAAAACTCCAACCTCTTAAGAATGCCACTTGGCCCTTATTTGGCTTTCAACTATGCATAGCCAAAGTGGTAAAACCAAGTGGTGCTCCGAATAGTCCGGGGACGGGACGTACGTACCAGAAGGTTATGGTTGTGCCATAGGAACCCCGCGAGAAAATCATCCAACCTCTTAACAATGACACTTCGCCCTTAATTGGCTTTCTACTAAGTAGGGGCAAAGTGATAAAAATAAGAGGTGCTCCAAATTACCTGGGGTCGGGCCATACATACTAAGAGGTTGTGGTAATACCACAGGACGCCCGCGAGGGAAAAACTCCAACCTTTTAACAATGCCACTTGGCCCTTATTTGGCTTTCAACTATGCGTGGCCAAAGTAATAAAACCAAGTCGTGCTCTGAATTGTCCAGGGACGGGACATAGATACCAGAAGGTTATGGTTGTACCATAGGACCCCCGCGATAAAATCATCCAACCTCTTAACAATGCCACTTGGCGCTTATTTGGCTTTCAACTATGCGTGGCCAAAGTAATAAAACCAAGTCGTGCTCTGAATTGTCCAGGGACGGGACATAGATACCAGAAGGTTATGGTTGTACCATAGGACCCCCGCGATAAAATCATCCAACCTCTTAACAATGCCACTTGGCGCTTATTTGGCTTTCAACTATGCGTGGCCAAAGTAATAAAACCAAGTCGTGCTCTGAATTGTCCAGGGACGGGACATAGATACCAGAAGGTTATGGTTGTACCATAGGACCCCCGCGATAAAATCATCCAACCTCTTAACAATGCCACTTGGCGCTTATTTGGCTTTCAACTATGCGTGGCCAAAGTAATAAAACCAAGTCGTGCTCTGAATTGTCCAGGGACGGGACATAGATACCAGAAGGTTATGGTTGTACCATAGGACCCCCGCGATAAAATCATCCAACCTCTTAACAATGCCACTTGGCGCTTATTTGGCTTTCAACTATGCGTGGCCAAAGTAATAAAACCAAGTCGTGCTCTGAATTGTCCAGGGACGGGACATAGATACCAGAAGGTTATGGTTGTACCATAGGACCCCCGCGATAAAATCATCCAACCTCTTAACAATGCCACTTGGCGCTTATTTGGCTTTCAACTATGCGTGGCCAAAGTAATAAAACCAAGTCGTGCTCTGAATTGTCCAGGGACGGGACATAGATACCAGAAGGTTATGGTTGTACCATAGGACCCCCGCGATAAAATCATCCAACCTCTTAACAATGCCACTTGGCGCTTATTTGGCTTTCAACTATGCGTGGCCAAAGTAATAAAACCAAGTCGTGCTCTGAATTGTCCAGGGACGGGACATAGATACCAGAAGGTTATGGTTGTACCATAGGACCCCCGCGATAAAATCATCCAACCTCTTAACAATGCCACTTGGCGCTTATTTGGCTTTCAACTATGCGTGGCCAAAGTAATAAAACCAAGTCGTGCTCTGAATTGTCCAGGGACGGGACATAGATACCAGAAGGTTATGGTTGTACCATAGGACCCCCGCGATAAAATCATCCAACCTCTTAACAATGCCACTTGGCGCTTATTTGGCTTTCAACTATGCGTGGCCAAAGTAATAAAACCAAGTCGTGCTCTGAATTGTCCAGGGACGGGACATAGATACCAGAAGGTTATGGTTGTACCATAGGACCCCCGCGATAAAATCATCCAACCTCTTAACAATGCCACTTGGCGCTTATTTGGCTTTCAACTATGCGTGGCCAAAGTAATAAAACCAAGTCGTGCTCTGAATTGTCCAGGGACGGGACATAGATACCAGAAGGTTATGGTTGTACCATAGGACCCCCGCGATAAAATCATCCAACCTCTTAACAATGCCACTTGGCGCTTATTTGGCTTTCAACTATGCGTGGCCAAAGTAATAAAACCAAGTCGTGCTCTGAATTGTCCAGGGACGGGACATAGATACCAGAAGGTTATGGTTGTACCATAGGACCCCCGCGATAAAATCATCCAACCTCTTAACAATGCCACTTGGCGCTTATTTGGCTTTCAACTATGCGTGGCCAAAGTAATAAAACCAAGTCGTGCTCTGAATTGTCCAGGGACGGGACATAGATACCAGAAGGTTATGGTTGTACCATAGGACCCCCGCGATAAAATCATCCAACCTCTTAACAATGCCACTTGGCGCTTATTTGGCTTTCAACTATGCGTGGCCAAAGTAATAAAACCAAGTCGTGCTCTGAATTGTCCAGGGACGGGACATAGATACCAGAAGGTTATGGTTGTACCATAGGACCCCCGCGATAAAATCATCCAACCTCTTAACAATGCCACTTGGCGCTTATTTGGCTTTCAACTATGCGTGGCCAAAGTAATAAAACCAAGTCGTGCTCTGAATTGTCCAGGGACGGGACATAGATACCAGAAGGTTATGGTTGTACCATAGGACCCCCGCGATAAAATCATCCAACCTCTTAACAATGCCACTTGGCGCTTATTTGGCTTTCAACTATGCGTGGCCAAAGTAATAAAACCAAGTCGTGCTCTGAATTGTCCAGGGACGGGACATAGATACCAGAAGGTTATGGTTGTACCATAGGACCCCCGCGATAAAATCATCCAACCTCTTAACAATGCCACTTGGCGCTTATTTGGCTTTCAACTATGCGTGGCCAAAGTAATAAAACCAAGTCGTGCTCTGAATTGTCCAGGGACGGGACATAGATACCAGAAGGTTATGGTTGTACCATAGGACCCCCGCGATAAAATCATCCAACCTCTTAACAATGCCACTTGGCGCTTATTTGGCTTTCAACTATGCGTGGCCAAAGTAATAAAACCAAGTCGTGCTCTGAATTGTCCAGGGACGGGACATAGATACCAGAAGGTTATGGTTGTACCATAGGACCCCCGCGATAAAATCATCCAACCTCTTAACAATGCCACTTGGCGCTTATTTGGCTTTCAACTATGCGTGGCCAAAGTAATAAAACCAAGTCGTGCTCTGAATTGTCCAGGGACGGGACATAGATACCAGAAGGTTATGGTTGTACCATAGGACCCCCGCGATAAAATCATCCAACCTCTTAACAATGCCACTTGGCGCTTATTTGGCTTTCAACTATGCGTGGCCAAAGTAATAAAACCAAGTCGTGCTCTGAATTGTCCAGGGACGGGACATAGATACCAGAAGGTTATGGTTGTACCATAGGACCCCCGCGATAAAATCATCCAACCTCTTAACAATGCCACTTGGCGCTTATTTGGCTTTCAACTATGCGTGGCCAAAGTAATAAAACCAAGTCGTGCTCTGAATTGTCCAGGGACGGGACATAGATACCAGAAGGTTATGGTTGTACCATAGGACCCCCGCGATAAAATCATCCAACCTCTTAACAATGCCACTTGGCGCTTATTTGGCTTTCAACTATGCGTGGCCAAAGTAATAAAACCAAGTCGTGCTCTGAATTGTCCAGGGACGGGACATAGATACCAGAAGGTTATGGTTGTACCATAGGACCCCCGCGATAAAATCATCCAACCTCTTAACAATGCCACTTGGCGCTTATTTGGCTTTCAACTATGCGTGGCCAAAGTAATAAAACCAAGTCGTGCTCTGAATTGTCCAGGGACGGGACATAGATACCAGAAGGTTATGGTTGTACCATAGGACCCCCGCGATAAAATCATCCAACCTCTTAACAATGCCACTTGGCGCTTATTTGGCTTTCAACTATGCGTGGCCAAAGTAATAAAACCAAGTCGTGCTCTGAATTGTCCAGGGACGGGACATAGATACCAGAAGGTTATGGTTGTACCATAGGACCCCCGCGATAAAATCATCCAACCTCTTAACAATGCCACTTGGCGCTTATTTGGCTTTCAACTATGCGTGGCCAAAGTAATAAAACCAAGTCGTGCTCTGAATTGTCCAGGGACGGGACATAGATACCAGAAGGTTATGGTTGTACCATAGGACCCCCGCGATAAAATCATCCAACCTCTTAACAATGCCACTTGGCGCTTATTTGGCTTTCAACTATGCGTGGCCAAAGTAATAAAACCAAGTCGTGCTCTGAATTGTCCAGGGACGGGACATAGATACCAGAAGGTTATGGTTGTACCATAGGACCCCCGCGATAAAATCATCCAACCTCTTAACAATGCCACTTGGCGCTTATTTGGCTTTCAACTATGCGTGGCCAAAGTAATAAAACCAAGTCGTGCTCTGAATTGTCCAGGGACGGGACATAGATACCAGAAGGTTATGGTTGTACCATAGGACCCCCGCGATAAAATCATCCAACCTCTTAACAATGCCACTTGGCGCTTATTTGGCTTTCAACTATGCGTGGCCAAAGTAATAAAACCAAGTCGTGCTCTGAATTGTCCAGGGACGGGACATAGATACCAGAAGGTTATGGTTGTACCATAGGACCCCCGCGATAAAATCATCCAACCTCTTAACAATGCCACTTGGCGCTTATTTGGCTTTCAACTATGCGTGGCCAAAGTAATAAAACCAAGTCGTGCTCTGAATTGTCCAGGGACGGGACATAGATACCAGAAGGTTATGGTTGTACCATAGGACCCCCGCGATAAAATCATCCAACCTCTTAACAATGCCACTTGGCGCTTATTTGGCTTTCAACTATGCGTGGCCAAAGTAATAAAACCAAGTCGTGCTCTGAATTGTCCAGGGACGGGACATAGATACCAGAAGGTTATGGTTGTACCATAGGACCCCCGCGATAAAATCATCCAACCTCTTAACAATGCCACTTGGCGCTTATTTGGCTTTCAACTATGCGTGGCCAAAGTAATAAAACCAAGTCGTGCTCTGAATTGTCCAGGGACGGGACATAGATACCAGAAGGTTATGGTTGTACCATAGGAACCCCGCAAGAAAAACCTCCAACCTCTTAGGACTGCCACATTGCCCTCAATTGGCTTTCTACTAAGCAAGGGCAAAGTGGTAAATATAAGTGGGGCTCCAAATTACCTGCGATCGGGCCATACGTACTAAGAGGTTGTGGTAGTACCACAGGACACCCGCGACCGAAAAACTCCAACCTCTTAAGAATGCCACTTGGCCCTTATTTGGCTTTCAACTATGCATAGCCAAAGTGGTAAAACCAAGTGGTGCTCCGAATAGTCCGGGGACGGGACATACGTACAAGAAGGTTATGGTTGTACCATAGGAACCCCGCGAGAAAAAACCTCCAACCTCTTAACAACGCCACTTTGTCCTCAATTGGCTTTCTAATAAGTAAGGGCAAAGTGGTAAAAATAAGAGGTGCCCCAAATTACCTGGGGTCGGGCCATACATACTAAGAGGTTGTGGTAATACCACCTGACGCCCGTGAGCGAAAAACTCCAACCTCTTAACAATGCCACTTTGTCCTCAATTGGCTTTCTAATAAGTAAGGGCAAAGTGGTAAAAATAAGAGGTGCCCCAAATTACCTGGGGTCGGGCCATACATACTAAGAGGTTGTGGTAATACCACATGACGCCCGTGTGCAAAAAACTCCAACCTCTTAGCAATGCCGATTGGCCCTCATTTAGCTTTCAACAATGCATGGCCAAACTGCTAAAACCAAGTGGTGGTCTGAATAGTCCGGGTACGGGACATACTTACCAGAAGGTTATGGTTGTACCATAGGAACCCCGCGAGAAAATCATCCAACCTCTTAACAATGACACTTCGCCCTCAATTGGCTTTCTACTAATTAGGGGCAAACTGATAAAAATAAGAGGTGCTCCAAATTACCTGGGGTCGGGCCATACATACTAAGAGGTTGTGGTAATACCACATGACGCCCGTGAGCAAAAAACTCCAACCTCTTAGCAATGCCGATTGGCCCTCATTTAGCTTTCAACAATGCATGGCCAAACTGGTAAAACCAAGTGGTGGTCTGAATAGTCCGGGTACGGGACATACTTACCAGAAGGTTATGGTTGTACCATAGGAACCCCGCGATAAAATCATCCAACCTCTTCACAATGACACTTCGCCTTCAATTGGCTTTCTACTAATTAGGGGCAAAGTGATAAAAATAAGAGGTGCTCCAAATTACCTGGGGTCGGGCCATACATACTAAGAGGTTGTGGTAATACCACAGGACGCCCGGGAGGGAAAAACTCCAACCTTTTAACAATGCCACTTGGCCCTTATTTGGCTTTCAACTATGCATGGCCAAAGTGGTAAAACCAAGTGGTGCTCCGAATAGTCCGGGGACGGGACATACGTACCAGAAGGTTATGGTTGTACCATTGGGAACCCGCGATAAAATCATCCAACCTCTTAACAATGACACTTCGCCCTCAATTGGCTTTCTACTAATTAGGGGCAAAGTGATAAAAATAAGAGGTGCTCCAAATTACCTGGGGTCGGGCCATACATACTAAGAGGCTGTGGTAATACCACAGGACGCCCGGGAGGGAAAAACTCCAACCTCTTAACAATGCCACTTTGCCCTCAATTGGCTTTCTACTAATTAGGGGCAAAGTGATAAAAATAAGAGGTGCTCCAAATTACCTGGGGTCGGGCCATACATACTAAGAGGTTGTGGTAATACCACATGACGCCCGTGAGCGAAAAACTCCAACCTCTTAGCAATGCCGATTGGCCCTCATTTAGCTTTCAACAATGCATGGCCAAACTGGTAAAACCAAGTGGTGGTCTGAATAGTCCGGGTACGGGACATACTTACCAGAAGGTTATGGTTGTACCATNTCTAATAAGTAAGGGCAAAGTGGTAAAAATAAGAGGTGCTCCAAATTACCTGGGGTTGGGCCATACATACTAAGAGGTTGTGGTAGTCCCACAACACGCCCGTGAGTGAAAAACACCAACCTCTTAAGAATGCCACTTGGCCCTTATTTGGCTTTCAACTACGCATAGCCAAAGTGGTAAAACGAAGTGGTGCTCCGAATAGTCCTGGTACGTGACATACTTACCAGAAGGTTATGGTTGTGTCATAGGTACCCCGCGAGAAAAAACATCCAACCTCTTAACAATGCCACTTTGCCCCCAATTGGCTTTCAACTATGCATAGCCAAAGTGGTAAAACGAAGTGGTGCCCCGAATAGTCCGGGGACGGGACATACATACTAGAAGGTATTGGTTGTACCATAGGAACCCCGCGAGCAAAAACCTCCAATGTCTTAACAATGCCACTTCGCCCTCAATTGGCTTTCTACTAAGCAAGGGCAACGTGGAAAAAATAAGAGGCGCTTCAAATTATCTGGGGGAGGGCCATACATACTAAGAGGGTGTGGTAGTACCATAGGACGCTCGTGAGCGAAAAACTCCACCTTCTTAAGAATGCCACTTCGCCATCAATTGCTTTCTACTAGGTAGGCGCAAAGTGATAAAAATAAGAGGTGCTCCAAATTACCTGCGGTCGGGCCTTACGTACTAAGAGGTTGGGGTAGTACCACAGGACGCCCGGGAGGGAAAAACTCCAACCTCTTAGCACTGCCACTTTGCCCTCAATTGGCTTTCTACTAAGCAAGGGCAACGTGGAAAAAATAAGAGGCGCTTCAAATTATCTGGGGGAGGGCCATACATACTAAGAGGGTGTGGTAGTACCATAGGACGCTCGTGAGCGAAAAACTCCACCTTCTTAAGAATGCCACTTCGCCATCAATTGCTTTCTACTAGGTAGGCGCAAAGTGATAAAAATAAGAGGTGCTCCAAATTACCTGCGGTCGGGCCTTACGTACTAAGAGGTTGGGGTAGTACCACAGGACGCCCGGGAGGGAAAAACTCCAACCTCTTAGCACTGCCACTTTGCCCTCAATTGGCTTTCTACTAAGCAAGGGCAACGTGGAAAAAATAAGAGGCGCTTCAAATTATCTGGGGGAGGGCCATACATACTAAGAGGGTGTGGTAGTACCATAGGACGCTCGTGAGCGAAAAACTCCACCTTCTTAAGAATGCCACTTCGCCATCAATTGCTTTCTACTAGGTAGGCGCAAAGTGATAAAAATAAGAGGTGCTCCAAATTACCTGCGGTCGGGCCTTACGTACTAAGAGGTTGGGGTAGTACCACAGGACGCCCGGGAGGGAAAAACTCCAACCTCTTAGCACTGCCACTTTGCCCTCAATTGGCTTTCTACTAAGCAAGGGCAACGTGGAAAAAATAAGAGGCGCTTCAAATTATCTGGGGGAGGGCCATACATACTAAGAGGGTGTGGTAGTACCATAGGACGCTCGTGAGCGAAAAACTCCACCTTCTTAAGAATGCCACTTCGCCATCAATTGCTTTCTACTAGGTAGGCGCAAAGTGATAAAAATAAGAGGTGCTCCAAATTACCTGCGGTCGGGCCTTACGTACTAAGAGGTTGGGGTAGTACCACAGGACGCCCGGGAGGGAAAAACTCCAACCTCTTAGCACTGCCACTTTGCCCTCAATTGGCTTTCTACTAAGCAAGGGCAACGTGGAAAAAATAAGAGGCGCTTCAAATTATCTGGGGGAGGGCCATACATACTAAGAGGGTGTGGTAGTACCATAGGACGCTCGTGAGCGAAAAACTCCACCTTCTTAAGAATGCCACTTCGCCATCAATTGCTTTCTACTAGGTAGGCGCAAAGTGATAAAAATAAGAGGTGCTCCAAATTACCTGCGGTCGGGCCTTACGTACTAAGAGGTTGGGGTAGTACCACAGGACGCCCGGGAGGGAAAAACTCCAACCTCTTAGCACTGCCACTTTGCCCTCAATTGGCTTTCTACTAAGCAAGGGCAACGTGGAAAAAATAAGAGGCGCTTCAAATTATCTGGGGGAGGGCCATACATACTAAGAGGGTGTGGTAGTACCATAGGACGCTCGTGAGCGAAAAACTCCACCTTCTTAAGAATGCCACTTCGCCATCAATTGCTTTCTACTAGGTAGGCGCAAAGTGATAAAAATAAGAGGTGCTCCAAATTACCTGCGGTCGGGCCATACGTACTAAGAGGTTGTGGTAGTACCACAGGACACCCGCGATCGAAAAACTCCAACCTCTTAAGAATGCCACTTGGCCCTTATTTGACTTTCAACTATGCATTGCCAAAGTGGTAAAACGAAGTGGTGCCCCGAATAGTCCGGGGACGGGACGTACGTACCAGAAGGTTATGGTTGTACCATAGGAACCCCGCGAGAAAATCATCCAACCTCTTAACAATGACACTTCGCCATCAATTGCTTTCTACTAGGTAGGCGCAAAGTGATAAAAATAAGAGGTGCTCCAAATTACCTGGGGTCGGGCCATACATACTAAGAGGTTGTGGTAATACCACAGGACGCCCGGGAGGGAAAAACTCCAACCTTTTAACAATGCCACTTGGCCCTTATTTGGCTTTCAACTATGCATGGCCAAAGTGGTAAAACCAAGTGGTGCTCCGAATAGTCCGGGGACGAATATACATATCACGAGGTTTTGGTTGTACCGTAGGAACCCCGCGAGCAAAAACCTCCAATGTCTTAACAATGCCACTTTGGCCTCAATTGGCTTTGTACTAATTAGGGGCAGAGTGGTAAAAATAAGAGGTGCCCCAAATTACCTGGGGTCGAGCGATACATACTAAGAGGTTGTGGTAATGCCACAGGACGCCCTTGAGCGAAAAACTCCAACCTCTTAACAATGCCGCTTGGCCCTCATTTGGCTTTCAACAGTGCATGGCCAAGGTGGTAAAACCAAGTGGTGGTCCGAGTCGTCCAGGTACGGGACATACTTACCAGAAGGTTATGGTTGTGCCATAGGGACCCCGTGAGAAAAAACATCCAACCTCTTAACAATGCCACTTTGCCCCCAATTGGCTTTCTACTAAGTAGGGGCAAAGTGGTAAAAATAAGAGGCGCTTCAAATTATCTGGGGTAGGGCCATACATACTAAGAGGTTGTGGTAGTACCATAGGACGCCCGTGAGCGAAAAACTCCAACCTCTTAACTATGTCACTTGGCCCTCATTTTGCTTTCAAATATGCGTGGCCAAAGTGATAAAACCAAGTCGTGCTCCGAATTGTCCAGGGACGGGACATACATACCAGAAGGTTATGGTTGTACCATAGGAACCCCGCAAGAAAAACCTCCAACCTCTTAGGACTGCCACTTTGCCCTCAATTGGCTTTCTACTAAGCAAGGGCAAAGTGGTAAATATAAGTGGGGCTCCAAATTACCTGCGGTCGGGCCATACGTACTAAGAGGTTGTGGTAGTACCACAGGACACCCGCGATCGAAAAACTCCAACCTCTTAAGAATGCCACTTGGCCCTTATTTGGCTTTCAACTATGCATAGCCAAAGTGGTAAAACCAAGTGGTGCTCCGAATAGTCCGGGGACGGGACATACGTACCAGAAGGTTATGGTTGTACCATAGGAACCCCGCGATAAAATCATCCAACCTCTTAACAATGCCACTTTGCCCCCAATTGGCTTTCTACTAAGTAGGGGCAAAGTGGTAAAAATAAGAGGCGCTTCAAATTATCTGGGGTAGGGCCATACATACTAAGAGGTTGTGGTAGTACCATAGGACGCCCGTGAGCGAAAAACTCCAACCTCTTAACTATGTCACTTGGCCCTCATTTTGCTTTCAAATATGCGTGGCCAAAGTGATAAAACCAAGTCGTGCTCCGAATTGTCCAGGGACGGGACATACATACCAGAAGGTTATGGTTGTACCATAGGAACCCCGCAAGAAAAACCTCCAACCTCTTAGGACTGCCACTTTGCCCTCAATTGGCTTTCTACTAAGCAAGGGCAAAGTGGTAAATATAAGTGGGGCTCCAAATTACCTGCGGTCGGGCCATACGTACTAAGAGGTTGTGGTAGTACCACAGGACACCCGCGATCGAAAAACTCCAACCTCTTAAGAATGCCACTTGGCCCTTATTTGGCTTTCAACTATGCATGGCCAAAGTGGTAAAACCAAGTGGTGCTCCGAATAGTCCGGGGACGGGACATACGTACCAGAAGGTTATGGTTGTACCATAGGAACCCCGCGATAAAATCATCCAACCTCTTAACAATGCCACTTTGCCCCCAATTGGCTTTCTACTAAGTAGGGGCAAAGTGGTAAAAATAAGAGGCGCTTCAAATTATCTGGGGTAGGGCCATACATACTAAGAGGTTGTGGTAGTACCATAGGACGCCCGTGAGCGAAAAACTCCAACCTCTTAACTATGTCACTTGGCCCTCATTTTGCTTTCAAATATGCGTGGCCAAAGTGATAAAACCAAGTCGTGCTCCGAATTGTCCAGGGACGGGACATACATACCAGAAGGTTATGGTTGTACCATAGGAACCCCGCAAGAAAAACCTCCAACCTCTTAGGACTGCCACTTTGCCCTCAATTGGCTTTCTACTAAGCAAGGGCAAAGTGGTAAATATAAGTGGGGCTCCAAATTACCTGCGGTCGGGCCATACGTACTAAGAGGTTGTGGTAGTACCACAGGACACCCGCGATCGAAAAACTCCAACCTCTTAAGAATGCCACTTGGCCCTTATTTGGCTTTCAACTATGCATTGCCAAAGTGGTAAAACGAAGTGGTGCTCCGAATAGTCCGGGGACGGGACGTACGTACCAGAAGGTTATGGTTGTACCATAGGAACCCCGCGAGAAAATCATCCAACCTCTTAACAATGACACTTCGCCCTCAATTGGCTTTCTACTAAGTAGGGGCAAAGTGATAAAAATAAGAGGTGCTCCAAATTACCTGGGGTCGGGCCATACATACTAAGAGGTTGTGGTAATACCACAGGACGCCCGGGAGGGAAAAACTCCAACCTTTTAACAATGCCACTTGGCCCTTATTTGGCTTTCAACTATGCATGGCCAAAGTGGTAAAACCAAGTGGTGCTCCGAATAGTCCGGGGACGGGACATACGTACCAGAAGGTTATGGTTGTACCATAGGAATCCCGCGATAAAATCATCCAACCTCTTAACAATGCCACTTTGCCCCCAATTGGCTTTCTACTAAGTAGGGGCAAAGTGGTAAAAATAAGAGGCGCTTCAAATTATCTGGGGTAGGGCCATACATACTAAGAGGTTGTGGTAGTACCATAGGACGCCCGTGAGCGAAAAACTCCAACCTGTTAACTATGTCACTTGGCCCTCATTTTGCATTCAAATATGCGCGGCCAAAGTAATAAAAGCAAGTCGTGCTCCGAATTGTCCAGGGACGGGACACACATACCAGAAGGTTATGGTTGTACCATAGGAACCCCGCAAGAAAAACCTCCAACCTCTTAGGACAGCCACATTGCCCTCAATTGGCTTTCTACTAAGCAAGGGCAAAGTGGTAAATATAAGTGGGGCTCCAAATTACCTGTGGTCTGGCCATACGTACTAAGAGGTTGTGGTAGTACCACAGGACACCCGCGATCGAAAAACTCCAACCTCTTAAGAATGCCACTTGGCCCTCATTTGGCTTTCAACTATGCATAGCCAAAGTGGTAAAACCAAGTGGTGCTCCGAATAGTCCGGGGACGGGACATACGTACAAGAAGGTTATGGTCGTACCATAGGAACCCCGCGAGAAAAAACCTCCAACCTGTTAACAATGCCACTTTGCCCTCAATTGGCTTTCTAATAAGTAAGGGCAAAGTGGTAAATATAAGAGGTGCTCCAAGTTACCTGGGGTTGGGCCATACATACTAAGAGGTTGTGGTAGTCCCACAGCACGCCCGTGAGTGAAAAACTCCAACCTCTTAAGAATGCCACTTGGCCCTTATTTG
>QEOT01000490.1:14222-38215 GCA_003123785.1 Pterocarya stenoptera
CCCCCCCCCCCCCCAAAAAAACAGCAGCCTCCACCATTCAGCTCATAGCTTCCATGATAATAACAAAAAGGAAGGGAGATAACAGATCCCCCTGTCTCAAACCTCGAGTACTATGGAAAAAAACCACAAGGACTCCCATTAACTAACACTGAAAACTGTGCAGTAGAGATGCACTGTCTAATCCATCCACACCACCTACCTCCAAATCCACATCTCCCAAGCATGTGAAAAAGAAAATCCCAATTCAATGATCATACGCCTTCTCCATATCCAAGTTTCAAATGACACCCGACACCCTTTCCCTCAAGCGACTGTCTAGACATTCATTTGCAATCAACAGAGAATCAAGAATTTACCTTCTTCGAACAAAAGCATTTTGGGACTTAGAAATAATTTTTTTCATCACCGTACTCAACCGATTGGCAAGTTCCTTCAAGATTATCTTATAAACACTACCCACCAAACTAATACGGCGAAAGTCCTTCAACTCAGAGGCCCCAGCTATTTTGGGAATAAGAGCAATGAATGTGGCATTAAGGGACTTCTCAACTTCTAATAAGTGAGAAATTCCTGAAAAACCTGCATCACATCAGCTTTCACAACATCCCAACAAACTTGAAAGAAACCCATAGAAAAACCATCCGGACCAGGCGCTTTATCTTTAACCATTCCACAAACCACTTGATACATCTCATTCTCCTCAAATGGTCTCTCCAACCAGCTTGAAGAAATAGGATCCAACGAATTGAAGACCAATCCATCAAGTTTAGGACGCCAATCAGCCGTCTCGGTTAATAAAACTCCATAAAACTGCACAATATGTTCCTGAATTTCAGATGGAGATGTAAGCACATCATCATCACCACGAAGCATCTCAATAGCATTACCATGCCTATGTCAATTAGCCAATCTATGAAATTTTTTTGTACATTTACTCCCTCTTTCAACCAAAGGGCCCCTCGACTTCTGCCTCCAAGAAATCTCCTCCCTCAGCAAATTCTTTTCAAAGCATTCAACTCCTCCAATAGAGATTTTTTCTGATTATACACATTCCCAAAAACTTCAACATTCCACTTCTTTAAATCATTCTTCAAAGCCTTCAGTTTGCTTGCAAAGATAAAACTAGGAGTTCCCGAGAACTTATACGAATTCCACCAACTCCTAACTGTCTCCTCAAACCCTACAATACCAAGCCACATATTTTCAAATTTAAAAGACCTTCTGCCCCCATGTATATACCACCACAATCTAACAAAATAGAGAAATGATCTGAACTAACATGAGGCATCCTCTTCTGACATAACTTAGGAAAATGAATCTCCCAGGACAAAGAAACAATAAATCTATCCAATCTCGACCAGCTCCTACTATTAGACCAAGAATGTTTGCCCAATAAGGGGAGGATCCAAAAGATCTAAGTCAATGATAAACTCTGAAAATTCTTCCATAGCCGCCGACCTACCAGCATCTCCTGAACACTTGCTAGGGAAACACGTTATGTTGAAGTCCCCACACATACACCAAGGAAAATCCCACAAATAATACAAACCCGCCAATTCCTCCCACAAGTAACATCTATCCATGTCCAGATTAGGCCCATAAACTCCCACAAAAGCCCACTTCCACCCAACTTCGATTTTTTAGAAGAACAAGCCACATAAAACTGCCCAATACACTCTTCATCAGCTCCACTACTCTAGTATCCCACAATACAATGACACCACCTGATGCACCCAAGGAAGCCAAATAAGCCCAATCCACAAATGGACATCCCCACAAACTACTAATAATACTTCTATCAACAAAACCCAGCTTCGTTTCTTGTAGACAAACAATATCAATCTTCCACTTCCATAGGAGCACTCTTATGCAAAAACACTTATTGACATCGTTAATCCCCCTCACATTCCAAGAAAGAATCTTAGGCTTCATGAGAAACAAAAGATAACCTCCCTTTTGATCTGCCCCTGCCAACACTATCTTCCTTAGAATCATAATTGATTGAACATTCTAACCTTCTTAACTCCCTTTCCTTCTTAGAATTAGACTTCAAACACGAAGTGCGACCAGCTTCAATGGCCACAAGAGCCTTAAACTGCTCTTCAAAGCCCACACAAGAAAGCCCCACTCATTCTTGAACTTCTTCAACCTTCTTTAAAACCCATTCCGAAACAAACATATTAGATGAATGAGGTGGCAAAGTATGAAGAGTAGGGCTACCCACATCCTCATCAGGACTTTCACCCTAATAAATCTCCAACTGTAGACCTGGATCTATAAAATCATCCTCGTCTGAAACCACCTGAAGCTGCTTCCCAGAAGCACTACCCAATTGACTATCAACCAACCTATCGAGCAGAAAATCGTCACCTGGATAGATAGGATTTAAACATGACGGAACTGACTCCAACAACTTTACACGATTGTTCAATGGCTCAAGGGACACAATCGGGTTGAACTCCCCTCCACACAACACCTCCTTATCAGGGTCCCAAAGAATTTAATAACATATCCACTTGTACTTTTAATATCCAACAAAGTCTCCTGCATGGACTGTAACGATACAACGTTCACATAACCTTCCATTTGCCCATTGGGAGCCAAACCGTCACCCTTTAGAATATGGACAGTCTTCTCCAACGACTGGCCTTCCACTTGAATAGACTGCCTACCGACCACCCCACGGACCTCCCTATTAACCACCATAGTCGGCGGCTTTTTCTTCAGAACCTCCATGAAGGACTCCTTCCTTCCCTCCACAACCCGAGAAGAAGACGCCACCTTCACACTTCCTCTGTTTTTGACACCTAGAACAGAGGATGACGAGGTCATAGTATGCAACATATCCTCAAACTTTCTCCATCCCTCACCTTTAAAACCTTTTGGTACAGCAATAAACCCACGTCTTTTAACTTGTCCAAACTCCGACACAGACAGAATTCTACCGAAGCTGTTATGACATCTTTGAACCACCAACACTTGACTCCCCTTCCTACAAGTTTTGAGAAATTCAAAGGAACCAACAGCCTCTCCAGAAGCTCTTACCACAGATACCAACCATTCCATCGCCGCGACATCAATAGAGATACTTTGAAACCCTTTGGCTATTCTCCAAAATCCTCCACCAATGAGCATTCTCATGATTAAACTCAAAGATCTTCTAATCAATGAGTATCTTCCAATACGAACCCATCCAAACTAACAGAAACGGAAAACAAAAACACCCCACAAACCAACCAGATTCAAACTAAACTAATAATGAAAAGGATATTACGAACAAACTGATGAAATATATTACAAATAATAGAGAGAGAGAGCTAGAAGGAACTCATAGTGCAGCAATTTAGCAATTACAAAAACTAACAGCAACAGAATTACTAATTTAATAAAGATCAATAGAGCTGTGGCAAAAAAGAAACAATTATCTGAATTGCATGCACAAGAACAATCCTCAAATTAAGGCCCTGTTTGTTTCAAAGTAAAATATTTTAGGGATGGATGGAAAAGATTAGTCAACAGAACCTACTTTTGGATAGGAGTGCTACCCCCGAACAGGGGGTGCCCCTATCCCGCCCCCCGCAATCTGCCCCCCAACCCACCCACCCACGGTAAAAAAAACAACTGGAAAACAGCAAAAAAATCCAAAACAACCGAAAAAGAACAACAAATGCACATCCATCCACAACAAATCAGAAAACAACAAAAACAAATCCAAAACACAACAAATCTAAAAAATGAAAATGGCCATGAATGGCTTTCGCAAACCCATGGCCATTCATGCTTCAAGGTGGAGAAGAAAAACTGGAGAATGAGCCAAGGAGGAGGAGAGACCGAAAGAGCCAGAGATGAGAGAGAGAGAGAGAGAGAGAGAGAGAGAGAGGGGAAAGAAAGACCGCCGCCCCCGCCCGGGGGGTTGGTCTAAGTTAAACCCCTGAAATGACATTGTTTACATCATTTTATTTTAAAAAATAAAACCTACGATAAAATGAAGTCATTTTATTAAAGAAAATTATTTTTTTAATATATATGTATATAATATATATGGGTTGGGCCAGGCGGACTAGGTAAAACCTGGGCAGGCTTGGGCCTAGCCCAGCCCCGCCCCCACTCCCAGCTGCGTGCGGGCATCTGCCTGCATGCCTCCCCTGTCTGCAGACAGGGTGGGTAGGGTGGCGGGGCCCAGCCCTACTTTTGGGTCAATACAAATTCTCTGCAGCCACCCACCACCCTTTGCTAATGAAATCCCCATCCCACAAAACCTATTAAAGCATGTAACGTCTCCCCCATCTTGGGCACTGAGAAGCTCCCCCTGCAGCATGAATCACCCCTTCTCTTAGCAACTATCCACTGCCCTCAAGTGTGACTCCAGCCCCACCATTGCAACCCCTTCCTGACTCTGCCCCCCATGGCGTCATTACACCTTGCCATCCAAAACACCCCTCCAGAACTGCAAAACTTCACTCTGCCCATTGTAACCTTCCCTTCACCATGATTTTCTTTTTCTTTTTCTTCCTTGAGAAGTTGGGTGATTCACAGTACCTCTGGATGAATGTGTGGTGATTTATGCAATAATTTTCATGCCAACCCAACACCCAAAAAGGTTTTCAACATAATTTTTCAAGTCTCCACCAAACAATAGGAAACATGTGGTTCTCCACAATAATATTTTCAACTAAAATGTGAGACTACTAACAAATCAAAAGAAGGTACATCCTGAAATTCACCTCTTGCACCTACTTGCAAATCATTAACCAAGTGACTAAACCAATTAATAAGCGCAAAAATTTAATAAAATTGATTAACTTATCAAATATAATTACTACGCCCAAACACCACTACAATTACAAGAAACACACTGATGAAATGCATGACACTTTTGTGCATTTTATAATATGTAAATGTATGCAAGTGCATGAGCACACAAATACATAAACAGACTTGAACCTCAAACCAGGAAGATATGAACGGGCTAGGCACACTGATCAAATTCCAAGGGAAAAAACAACCTAAAAGCAACGATCTTACTTGAAAAGAAACACCTAAAAAAATTTTTTTAAGGTGATTCAAGGAACGAACTTAGTTGAACAGAACCACCAAAAACAAATTACAAACACTTACCTTCCAAATAAATTCCCTGCAGCAAGTGTTCTCCCTTGCACAAAGTAGTCAACACTTTCAGTAACTTCAGTCAGAAGATCAGCCGTTTCAAGTACCTATGCATCGAATATTGCAGCATCATCAACAGCAAAACAAATAGTGACTTGGACAAACTTAACACAGTGATTAACACACAAAATCACCACCCATCCCCCCCATAAAAAGCATATAGACACATTGCGAGGGAAAAGTGGTAAAACTGAGTAGACACAACACAAGTGGGTCCAAGGAAGACTTCCCCCCCTCCCCCTCTCCAGCGGAAAAAAAAAAGGGAAAAACACTGTAGAGGGTTTTCCTGTCATCCCATAACAGTTAGGCTTGTAAGAATAATTGTTCAATATGGTATCTAACCATAGGGTCTCTAGTTAACTCTTTGTGACATCCATTATGGTAGACTCTTCAGTCCTATACACAGCTCAATATTGTATGTGTATAGACAAACATATGTAAATGCGTGTAGGCATATTTGCCTAATGTTTACAAGTAATGCAAATTTTATCATAAGGACTGCGGGACGTAACCCAAGTGCATGGNAATATTTTCAACTAAAATGTGAGACTACTAACAAATCAAAAGAAGGTACATCCTGAAATTCACCTCTTGCACCTACTTGCAAATTATTAACCAAGTGACTAAACCAATTAATAAGCGCAAAAATTTAATAAAATTGATTAACTTATCAAATATAATTACTACGCCCAAACACCACTACAATTACAAGAAACACACTGATGAAATGCATGACACTTTTGTGCATTTTATAATATGTAAATGTATGCAAGTGCATGAGCACACAAATGCATAAACAGACTTGAACCTCAAACCAGGAAGATATGAACGGGCTAGGCACACTGATCAAATTCCAAGGGAAAAAACAACCTAAAAGCAACGATCTTACTTGAAAAGAAACACCTAAAACAATTTTTTTAAGGTGATTCAAGGAACGAACTTAGTTGAACAGAACCACCAAAAACAAATTACAAACACTTACCTTCCAAATAAATTCCCTGCAGCAAGTGTTCTCCCTTGCACAAAGTAGTCAACACTTTCAGTAACTTCAGTCAGAAGATCAGCCGTTTCAAGTACCTATGCATCGAATATTGCAGCATCATCAACAGCAAAACAAATCGTGACTTGGACAAACTTAACACAGTGATTAACACACAAAATCACCACCCATCCCCCCCATAAAAAGCATATAGACACATTGCGAGGGAAAAGTGGTAAAACTGAGTAGACACAACACAAGTGGGTCCAAGGAAGACTTCCCCCCCTCCCCCTCTCCAGCGGAAAAAAAAAAGGGAAAAACACTGTAGAGGGTTTTCCTGTCATCCCATAACAGTTAGGCTTGTAAGAATAATTGTTCAATATGGTATCTAACCATAGGGTCTCTAGTTAACTCTTTGTGACATCCATTATGGTAGACTCTTCAGTCCTATACACAGCTCAATATTGTATGTGTATAGACAAACATATGTAAATGCGTGTAGGCATATTTGCCTAATGTTTACAAGTAATGCAAATTTTATCATAAGGACTGCGGGACGTAACCCAAGTGCATGGGAAGTATACAAAAAGATATACCTGACAAACGAAGAGAAGTAAGCATATTTACTACATCAATTTATGGATGGCTCCCAAAATGATGAGACAGAAAATCAGTCATTCATATGATTAAATGCTTTCGCATGCATTTAAAGATATAAATACAGCATACACATGAGAGTTATTTTTCTTTTTTTATAGGTAATCAAGAAGTTTTATTCATAAAAGTAGGCAAAGCCCAAGTACACAGGGAGTATACATGAGAAGCACCTAATTAGAGTTTACAATCAAAAGGAGAAAGTCATGGCAATTTAACCAATTACACATGAGACTTTGCCTAGGTTTTTGTGAAAAAGAAGCCTTAAAGAACCCACTTCACAACCACAATACAAAACTCATCTCAACAAATTTTTACCCCAACAACTTCTCACTTTTCCTAACCACTTTCACAAAATCCAATTCAAAACACATCTCAATTTGTTTTTCAAGAATTCTAAAAAAATCTCAAAGTTTTCACAAAACCGAACATGCCCTGGAACTCTTTTATTCTCAAATACCAAATATTTATGCCTTTGGAAAGAAGGAATTTATTTGGAAATAACGAAAAAACAAAGTAAGACATTTAGTTGGGAAACACGACAAATATATTTTGCAAAAAAGTTCAACTTCTGTTTAGGATGAAAGGTAACTGGGTTTACCATTGTACGAGCCTCAAGACTTATTATCAGATATGCATGATACTCATTATCGTCAGTAGCCAGTTGACCACGAGCGTTCTTGTGGTAGACAGTCCAAATTCCTGTGCAACCAGGTAGTTCAACCTGCATAAAGGTATTAGGCATGTATCACTAGGTATGGATGTGACTACCACAGCTTTTAAGCACATTAAACATTGACATTTAATAAGAAAATCTATAGGTGTCTTATGCTTATAAAAGTTGAACATTTTTTAGTAAATAAAGGAATTGTACCAAATTAGGATAGGATCAACTTGTTAACCACAAAAGTAAATTGAGTACTTTTAAAACAAAGTTAAAATATCTTATTAAAGAGAGTGCAGCATGATTAAAGGTAGCTTTAAGTAAGTTTTGTTTGATTTACTGATGACAGAACTATTGAAATCAAAATATGAAGTAACTCATATGGGATCAATGACAAAGTGACATCATCAAAAAGGTGCTTAATGCACCAACATCCTGGAAAAGGACACAGCTATATATAATAATCAAGGGATCCTTTCAAAAATGGGCCTACATCATTAATTTACTAAGTCTATGCTGAGTATTATACATTTACAAGGCCCGCTATATTAATAGCTGAGAGAGCTCATAATACATCAAATAATGTACACTTCACATTATCACATTGCAAAATAATAATATTACTCCAATCACTTTATTTTATCGATTTAGCTGGATTATGTTTTAAGGTACACTGATTCGAAGTCGTCTCATAGGGCTCCATAGGAATCATCAATAACAGAGGCAGTAACACATCCTATGGAAACTCAGAGAAAAGACAAACCTCAGTAATCATTTCTGGGCGAATCGACTGCCGAAGAACACATAGTGCACCATTCTTTCCATGGCCAGAACAACATACCTGAGGAACACTCAAGCAATAAGATCAGGATGGGGCAAGTTTTATCCTTTTCCTATTATTGTTTGTACACAGACCTAACCCAATGCCACACTACCCATTACCACTTGAGTTGAAGCCTAACTGGATACAGAGTTTAGCAAAACATGACAAAGTTGAAGCCTGAAGGCATGATTCTGCTTTTGATTTATATTTTTTAGGTAAAATAAAATTTTATTGAATAATACTGATTTATATTTTAATGAGCTTAATTCTTTCTGTAAGGAAGTGTACCACATAATCATGCAGAAGAGAACAAGTTGTACACCAAGTTACTAAACTGACCAGTTCATAGTTACTTTGTTTGGAAACTCCAGTTGCATTTGCATCTGCATTTATCCTTAAACCATAAGAGAAGTCCTTCAAAGGACCAACATTAATCAATGAATCCCTCACAGCAAATGAGAAGGTTTTCTGCACAAAAAGACAACAATATTTTATGTGTGTATATATATAAATTCTATTATAGATAAAACATCGTAAGAATTAGAAACAATACTGTACATATGGATCACAAGTATGGCAGCCTTGTTAACAATGTAAAACAAAGACTCCAAGAGATAATTGTAATTGATTATCAAAAGAAGACAGTTGCAAACAATGACTAGCACTTTGTCTAGCCAACAAGACAAACAAACTAGAATAGATCAATGATTATTCACCAAATTTCTAAAATTACTTGAAAGTAGCTTAGACCATGTTTGTTTAAAAAATAAAAACATTACACTTCAATCCAAACATCTTTCAAACACCCAAACAATTTTTCCTCTAAAAAAAACTATCGAATCATTTGCCTTGGTTTCCATGACAAAACAAACACAAAATCCAAAATGACTTTCATAAAAACCCAAAAAATCTTTTTTTGGATAAGTGAAAAAAAAAAAACCCAAAAAATCTTATTGGTGGATCACACTACTTTTACAAATCCCAATAAATTCTTTTTGATTGGTAAACTACAAATCCCAATAAATATCTCAAAAACTTCCAAACATATTTTCTACAGGCCCAACCACTTCTACAAATGTCAAAACAAAATATCTCAAAAAATCCCTCAAAGATTTTAAAATTTTTTCAGGAAAATATTCAATCCAAACTAGGCCATGTCTATAACATAAACAGAGAACAGTAAATAGAAGTTCTACAACATTCTGATGGTGGCACAGAGTAAGATAGGTATACAAGGAAGTCAAAAGCACACATACATTACTTTATGGATCTGAATGATTGGGAAACGCAGCACACTTTTCAAAGGTTCTAATTTGAAAGGGTAGGCAAATTATTTAGGAGGTTCCCATGTAGAGATGATCAGCTCCTTTGATTGCAATATTCAGCCACCAGTTTTTAGATGCTTAAATAACCATGGAAGTGGGTCTTAAATTTGATGTTTTAGATAACCTTTCCAAACAACAAAGGGAGTTGGCACCCTGTTTGTGTTTTCATAAAAATTCTTCAAATGTAAACTATTGCACGTTGACATAACGATAAACAACCTGTGTTGAATCTGCATTATTTGGAGCAGAGCCATACAAGGAAATCTCATCACCGCTAACCATATCTTGCAAAGCGTCGGAAGATGATCTTCGCAATCGCTTTACTGGAGGGGCATCACCTTCGATATCTCCAACCTGCAAAGATAATGTTATCTGAAAAGTGTCTCCTCAACTTTACTTGAGAAATCACAAAAGAAAGACAAAAGCAAATCACAAAAAAAACAAAGATAACAGAGAACTTATTTGAAATTTTCAACGGAACATGAGATCCAAAGTTAAAAAGAAAAATACAATGAAAGATATTGTACGTCAGCACCCAGAAAGACAAACAAATCACAAAAAAAAAAAAAAATAACAGAGAACTTATTTGAAATTTTAAACGAACCATGAGATCTGAAGTTAAAAAGAAAAATACAATGCAAGATATTGTACATCAGCACCCAAAGTATCAGCATTCACTGGCGATAGGTTAAGACACAAAATTTAGCCAGCACAATCAGATTACAGTGCTCAAAAAATAAAACATCATTAGGTTGAACCTTCTTGCAACGAGGTAGAAAAGGGAAGTTGATTTCCAATACAAACCTCTTCCTTTTGACCAGATGACAGTATCGCAGAACCCATTCCACAAGTAAATTGCACAAGCAAACTATCTCCCAACCGGCTGCCCAGAAAAAATAACGAGTTCCCAATTGTTGTAATCCCCTGTAAAAATATTGGTAGATATCCCCAAAACAACAATAATTAAACAGTGAAATTTAGAAAAAACAGAAACAAAATGCTAGATAGTTTAATGCTACTAAGCCATTAGCCTGAAAAGGTCTTAAAATATGTAACCAACCGATGTAAGCACCGAAGCTTTAGATTTTGAAAGATCAAGTCTGTACACAACCCTGTGATTCAAAACAGAAACTTCAGAATTATAGGCATAACACCATGTAATCCAAGAAGAAATTATTATTTGGCAGTCCATCTAGTTCACATGGGGAGGAAACTCTGGTTTTATACACATTATTTCAAAGCTGCAATTGCACTTATAACAGCATTAGTCATTTTATTTTTTATAATAAACAACCAAACCAAACAAGAGTGTCAAACACAAATATTATGGGCTGCAGACTAGATCTCATCATGGAAATTTGAGATTCTTTCACTTCAAGGGAAATCAATGCTTCACTTCTCAAGCAGCATATACTAAAATGATACAGATGACTGAAAACAAATTGCAATGATGATAACACATCCCCTTGATGCAAACTGCAAAAGCTCCCAAAGAAATCAGATGCCGTACCATTTATCAAGACAGAATCTTACACAAGAGAAACAATGTGCTACCACTTGCATCAGGCCAATGGCAAAAGGCCAAAAAAAAAATAGAAGAAAAAGGAGAGGAAGAGAAAGAACGTGATGACCTACCGGCCATCATAAACCAGGGTCAGTAAGAGCAGTTCCCCAGTTTTTGTTGACACCAAGGCCACATCAGTCAATAACCAAGTTGCATTGGCAACGTCAAGCTCTACACTAAAACTTGATCGCGGCATCTCCTGACTGAAATAAAATACAAAGAACTTCAAACATGAGAAAAATTCTTGCATCCAAGTCAACTAGGGGGGATTAAAATCAATGCCTTTTTTACAAGTCATTGCATGCATTTAAATAATCGCCACACAAAGGAAAATACATTTTGCACCCCAAAACACCATCAGAAAAGCCCATTCGCCTAACAAAAGGTTATGTAATAAAAGACCAGATAGAGATAATTAGTTAGAATCCATCCTGGCGTGCTCTAAGCCTACGGTCAACTAGCTACTTGCCTCAGTTGTCTCCTGAGAGAAGCATGTTTTTGAAAATTTACACCCTCAGGATCTAACCATTAAGATCAATAAAAAAACAGTACATGTGGTATAATCTTGACATTCAAATAGCGATTGATGATGCAAATTTCCAAAATGTGGTAGTTTGGGGTGAAAATCGATGGTTTTTGTAGGTTTGAGCACAAGATGGAAAGGCTGTGAAAGTCTGGGGATTCAAATTGTAGTTTCCTCTAGATATTCTAAGTCTAGGACAAAGAAGAGAGAAGATTCAAAGACAAAAAGGAAAAAAATAATTTATTTCGAAAGGAGAAAATAAATAGAGGATAGATAAAATTTGCTACCAAACATATTCTGCATGTCTCTTAACAAGAGTATACAACACAAAGTATACAACTATCAATATGAACAACTAGTATATACTTCCTACGAACTAGGACTGCACCCTACACGCTTTTTAATATAATTGTACTACTTAAGAAAATAAAAACTCTCCTTAGTAGAGGGAATGGAGAAGTAGGAAGAACAAACTGAAACCAACCATATATGAAACAGATAAATTATTCAATCAGAACAAACCATTTAAGCATTAGGTCACATATTTCATATGGTTCAATTTATACAGAAAACTTAGACATACAAATACTAATGAAACAACAAAAAGACAGTTTCATTTTAAGGAAGTGGGTGGAATTGGGAGAGAGAAAAGAGAAAAGAATATTGTCACCTGCTGTCAACAGGAACCGCATAATTGTTCAAAGCCAATGCACATGAGGCTGACTGCACAAAAAGGAGACTGATAAATTATTTTACTATTATATGAACTTTCTTATAAGTGAAATATGGATTTTTTAAAGTAATTGATAAGTAATATATGAACTTATGGATATCAAAGAACTCATAAAACTCTATTAAAATATTTTCTATCAATACACTATATTAAAACCTACAGAAGAAATGAGTAGCATTAACAGTGATAATCTCAATGGCGATAGCAAGGTTGATGATGGTGATCTCAAAGCGGCCAGAAATTAGTTACTTCAGTGAAACAATACCTGACTATGATAGTGAATTGAATTTGCACCAATCACAAGAACACCACCAATAGGAGATGGGACTGCAAGTAGCTTGTATGCATCATGCGGGAGATTCTAAAAGAAGAGAAAAGGTAAAAAAAATAAACATAAGATTAGCTTCCAAAAACTTTAAAATGCAGTAATCAGGGTATATATATTTTTATTTAGTTTTTCAGCCTTGTCTGAGTGCTACAAATTCATGTCATACACCATTATATTTGGACCAAAGACCATTGACTATCAAGCAAAAACTTACAACGGCTGACCATATAAGGGGATGCTGCTTCATAGATGTGTTGATACTGAGTGCAGAAATCATGCAAGTATGGTGCTTCCAAGACACACGCCCAGCCCAAGTCGGCTCCCGCTCATGAAGTATGACCATCACAGGCTCAATATAACCTATAAAGTATGTCATACCAAGTTTAGAAATGCATCAAGCTCAATTGAAGTCATTTAAAGGCAGCCAAAATCACTATTACATATCTGATATGACCACAGCGTTCTTTACCACTGCAAGCAAGATTCAGCTGTAAGTTTGGTGATATATTTGCTGGAGAGAGAAAACCCGCCGCCACCCTTCACCCACCCTAGACCGGCGAGTGACACCTCACCACTGGCACAAACAAGGCCAACGGGCCCCGGCGACTTTGCTGAGGACTGTCCGGCGTAGGTCCTCGCTCCAGCGACCTGGATTTTCCCAAGATTCTCTCTCTCTGACTTTCTCAAAGGCGACATTGACCATCAAACTTGTGCCTCCGCCACAGACAAGACCAACGGGCTCCGACAACTCCTTTGAGGGCCCTCTGACGTCAGTCCCCCTCCGGCAACAGGGATTTTTATCTGCATTTTCGTCGGCACAAATCTGGTGTTCCTTATTTGCTTTTTATTTTCGTATAATCCATGAGATGATGAAGCGAGATTATCCTTGGAGATGATCTTGTGACTTGGGATCAGACGATGACAACACGTGACGTGGATTCGTCTTAGATGGAAGGTGAGAGATGGTTGAAGGTGGAATAAAAAACTTTCGTGTTTACGAAAGGAGGAAATAGCATTTGCATCTCTAAGCATAGTAAAAGGATGTCTAAGTTCATGTGTCTAGGTGGGACGACAGCTTCATAGATGGCTAAGGGGATAGAGGATTGTTTAGAACTCAACTATCATGAAGGATTCTTCAGGGAGCCAAGGATGGATAATGGAGTTCTCATCATTCAACATCATATTAACGCAAAGGGAAGCTTTCTGCAACTCTCAGAATTCCGGAATGGAAGAAGGAAAGGTTTGTTCGTGATTCCGGAAGGTGCAAATGGCATTGGATGGAAAGGTTTTCTGCAGTCCATTTGAAGCGTTACTGGGTCCAAAGCCGCTATTCTGAAGCATGCAAACAGAGTGGAGTTTGTTGATGGAAAGACAGTGGGAAGGCCTTCCTCTGTCAAAGGTGCCTTGTAAGCTTCGGTGTTGAGGTCACTAGTGGGTAGGATAGCTGAGAATAGCTCCGCAGCGGAAGGAAAAAGTAAGACACTTGTAGGAGACAAAGGCTATTAGGTGACATTGGGATAAGTGAAGGGGGTCTTGTGGGCTGTCAGAGCTCAATTGACGAGAGTTATGGAGTATGTGAGTGATTTCATGATTAAAGTGGACAAAGGGCTGGACCTAGTCATGGGTTTGGGTGGTGGGTCGAAAACGAACAGGGGGGCGAGGGGTAGATCCTACGGGTTTGAAGGCCTCAAATGCGCCGACAAAGGGCGTTTCAACGCCGTCACAGAAAGGGTCATTGGACGCCGACATCACTATTCACACCAGAGTCACTCAAGACATCGGTAGTTTGTCGTATGACTGCCCTCAGTCACTAGTTACTAATGGGGTTGGTACTTTTTTCCAAGATTCACTTTCAGTTGAAGATGGGGGTTCTTCCAAGGTCTTGAGTACTTTGGAAGAAACTGACGAGCCTCTTTTAGAAGATGAAAATGGGGTAACAGAAGGTAATGCTTCCCCAACCTGTTCCATGCTTCCTGAGGGAGCAGTAGGGTCTGACGAAGTGGCACAAAAAGGATCGTCAAGGGGTGGAGCACATATAGCAATGTCATCGTTGATGGAGGGGAGGAACCTTTAATAACTACAATGGACAGCAACCATATAGCTATTGAGGAGGTTCATGATTTGAATGCAGGATATGGCAGAAAGGAAATTATGAGTTTGTCATTGGTGCCTTGTGAGGAGGAATGTCTAGGGTTGGGAGTGCAGTTGGGTATTGTGTCTGGGGATAATGTTGTTCCCCTGGTTTCTCTCCCTCCAATGAACAATATAGCGGGTTCACCATCGGATTGGGTTCTACGTAAGGTTAACGAGATTCAGCATCTCATGGAACTCTCACATGGAGGATGTGAAGACCATTTTAAAAGCACTATTCACTGCGATTGAGGCGAGCCACCCGCTTGAAACCAAATCAAGTTTTAAGAAAAGCAAGTAGTTAAAGCGTCTTTCTTGGACAATCAACTACGATGCTAAGGGTGGTAGCTCAAGTCGAGGGAAGACTAAAAGTAGGCCATCATGAAGACGTTCTCATAGAGGGAGTTTCGGGTGGAGTATTAGTCTTACGGGAAACAAGGGGTTGGGGTTGGGGTTGGGGTTGGGGAGGTGTGTTTTATTCCAATTCAGGCTTGGCGTATTTTGGGTAGTTTTTCACAGGCTTTTTGGGTCTTTAGGAGCTCTCTAGTATGGGCTAGGGGTTTTATTGTATACGTCCAATGTACTTGGTTACTCCTATTGATATATATAATATTTTTACTTAACCAAAAAAAATATGACCACAGCTTTTCATATAAAAATGTAACTGCACGAGTCAAGAACATTATCCAGCAAACTGATGAAAATCATGAATAAAAGAAATTAAATGTATAGAAAAATTTTTTTTGATTGGCACCGAATTTCAGGGAACAACGTCCTGACTAATCTCGGGGGTGCACAGGCCTCAGCAAGAAGTTTTCTGCAAGTGCACCTCAGGTAACTCGAGTCCGATGACCCCTAGAAATTGTTTGCATCCAAGGAGATTTGAACCTTAGACCTAGGGGGAGCATACCCCCAAGCCCAAGACCTTTACCACTTGAACCAACCCTTAGGGGTTACATGTATAGAAAATATTGCAGGCAATCAATTGATGATAATATCTAACTGAGATTGATTTCTTTTTTATAAGTTAATCCTTTTTTTCTTTTTGGAGAAGTGATAAGTAAGTTAAATCTTTATTAATTATCAAAAGGAATGTTGTCCAAGTAAATAGGGTGTATACATTTTTTATAAGTAAATAGGGTGTATACATAAGATTACCAGACCTAACAAATAATAAAGAGCAAAACTCCTCAAGACTAGAAACAGAAAAAAAAAAAACAAAATAAGCCAACATCCAATGTAAAGAGTATAAAAAAATAAAGCTCTAAGTTCCTCCACCATCGTTTTTGCTATCCTCAAAACTTCCAAACAAACAAGTAACTCACACTTTTGCCACTTGATGCAATTTATAAAGCCGTAGATTCCAGACTATAATTGGATTGCTAAATTCCAAACAAACAAGCAGTCAAGAACTTGCTCAGAGATACAGTACTGCTACATTGTTTTTTTGATTGGCAAACAAAATTTTCTTGATCATAAAATAGACAAAGGCCTGAGTATACGGGACATATACAAGAGCATCGCCTATGCATGCTAAATTGGTATGCAGGACCCACATTTTAGGATTATATTTCATGTCAGGAAAAAATGTAACATGTACGATCAATTCAACATACACCATAAAGTGTGTCTGGCTATAATACAAGATATTTTTTCTCCTTCAGACGATAGGTACAAGGATTCAACAGTCCCAAGACACTTAGACACTCCATCAATCCTCTGCTATGTGCAATGTTCTCTTCAGAATCAGACCTCTCTATAAATGTGCAGTCCAATAAAACAAAATCAATCACCTTTTGTATACCCAGGCCATTAACTCTCATTTTCCCCTCAATTTACTCCAAGTGGCACAAGAAAATGGCATTCCTGTTTACCATCACAGATAATTCAGTACAATGTGTTTCAGTTATTAGTATCCTAGTCTGGTATCTTCAACCAAAAATTTTATTGATAGGTAAGATAAATTATATAAAAACAAATGAAATAGGCATTGCCCAAGTACACCAGGCATATACAAAATAAGACACAACCTAAGCCTACATTAATTTAATGTGTTTCAGGTTCCTAGAATGTATTTAGGTGTTTTCTTTTGAATACTTCCTGTGTACATGGGCATCACCTATTTCATTCATATTAATAAAGTTTCTTTTACTCATCAGGAAAAAAAATATAGCTTTTTGACCCCATAGGTATCAACACAGCCAATGACAACTTTTGCCAATTTCAAGATGTGTCTACGTCACCTATGATTAGACAACCTGCAATGATTATGGATTGGCATACACACTTAACCAAAAAAATAGGGGATTGGCATGCACCCATCCACATTTTTCCAGGAGAACCATATGCAGCATCAGATGTCATTGAATAACACCGATTTGCATAAGATCACTTGTATCAAAACACTTTCTTGAACGTTTTTTTTTTTTTTTTAATAATTATTTTGCATCCCATGGTATTGTTTTTTTTTATAAGTAATAATGTATTCAAGAAATAGGCATAAGCCCAAGTACACAGGACGTATACAAAGGAAACACCTACAACTTCCACAAACGAAAAGAAACTTAACACCAGAAAACTAAAACAAGTGCAGAAAATTATCCTCCATTACAAACACTTTAACCCAAACCCTCAAAGTACTCAAGGAAAAATCCCTAAGATCTCCCAATGAACGTTCTTTATCTTCGAAGCATCTCCCATTTCTTTCAATCCATATGCACCACATAAGACAAAGAGGTATCATCTTCCAAACTCTCACCGCCTTCTTACAACCCTTCAAACCCTTCCACCCTTCCAATAAATCCACCACTTCTCTAGGCATTACCCAATGTAAACCTGTCCAACTCAAAACCTCAGTCCACAAGAATCTTGACACTTCGCAGTGAAGAAAAAGATGATTTACAGATTCACCTGCCCTTTTACACATGACACACCAATCAGCTATAATCAATCCTCTCCTTCTAAGATTATCAGTTGTCAAAACTTTGCCCAAAGATGCCACCCAACAGAAAAATGCAACCTTGCTGGGAACTTTCACTTTCCATATACTTTTCCAAGGAAAGACACAACTATTATGACTTGGCAAAAATCTATAATAAGATGAGACTGAAAACTTAGCATTTCCAGCAGGGACCCACAACAAACTGTCCTCTCTTTCAAGCACCAGCTTAGAACTGTAGAGTTTAACCAGCAAAGCCTTAACTTCATCCACCTCCCAGTCATTGACATCCCTTTTCAAAATGATATTCCATTCAATTGTTAATTCAATCTTATACTCCTGTCATGATAATCGATCAAGTTAAATTTCCCAGATGCAACCTATAAGATTGTCCCATAGCAACTAGAGGGAGGCATTTTTTGTAGATTTACAAGGAATAGAGGATGAACAACAATAATAGTAACGATCATAATAATAGTCAGGATTATTAATGTGCATGACAATTTACTAATAACATTGAATTGAATGACCAATTTAGCTAAACTAACCAATTAAAAAACAATAACATTTTTTTATAAGAAAGTAAGGTGGCCAATGAAATTTCTACCAAGCATCTAAAACATACAAATAACATTGAATTGAATGACCAATTTAACTAAATTAACCAATTAAAAAACAATAACATTTTTTTATAAGAAAGTAAGGTGGCCACTGAAATTTCTACAAGGCAAATCTAAAACAAAAGAATAGTTGCTCAGTAACACTTACCATGTACAAATATGAAGTCCTTAACATGCTTCATGTCTAAATCTCGTAAATTAATTAGGTAGGATGACTCAATTCGAGCAGAAACAGCAACCCCAGAACCAAAAGCATCATCATCCCCAACCAAACCAGACCCATCCTGAGAATTTAAATATATCCAAAATTTAGAGAAGTTAAAGCTAGGATAAAATTCGAAAGTGCTTTCCAGAAAAACCATTTTCTTATTTGGCAATGTCCATTTTAGATAATCCATCAAAAGGTCAAATGCTATATGTCATTATAGAGGATGTTAGGTTTTTTAATATTTATTGCCTGTCTTAACATTTACATTTTCAAGTAAGAAATCCATTAAAAGGCACCATAGGAGAACAGCCCTTGTCATCCTTCCCTTAATTTTACCCAAGTTGTCAATATCAATACACAGTACCAACATAAATCAGATTCTATTAGAAGTTACAACACAATCAACAAAGCTGATGACTTATGTTATATCTCAACTCCCTATATCTTGCAAGATTACCTTGCAGTCTTCATAGAAATGTGATATATATATATATACACATACATATGAAAACAGAAATTTACTATGTTTCTCTAAACTAGTGCATTTAAAATGCTCAAACAAAAATCACCTTTACTAAGTCGGAACAGTAAGGTACAATCCACTAACCAGAATAGAAGATACCTCAGCCTACTTGGGTGAAACATCTCAAACATTAATGGACCTACAGTCTCAATCGTACAAGCAGAGTATGTGTCATTCTCATGGCTAAGTAATCAGCAGAAAAAGTGATGAACCGCACAGCTACCAATATATCTGGATATTGACAAACTACCATTGCAAATATGCAGACCACAATAATATGCAGAAAACAAAGTGATATTCTGGACTACAAGTCTCAAGGATCCAATATACCTAAACTTCAGTAGTTATGCCCAGTATCCATAGGATTTTGAAATTCAACCCCACCCAAAACCCAACCCCCTTCCCCAACAAATACATAGATTATGGGAATCCATAGAACTGAAAATGTAACTAATCATTATGGATCTCTCGTATACCAAGTATCACACAAATTGTTCAAAATAATAAACAAAACTCCTGAAGAGATGTGAAAGATAACATTTGTGCCCAGCATAAAGTCTGGCTGTTCCATGGGCCTAATTTCTATACAATGTGAGGACAGAAAAACGGCAAATAATACGGCATAAGACACAATCCAAATAATCTTTTCATCTATAAACCTAATAATATTTTTTAGTTTTATTACATTATTTGAGTCTGTACGCATGGCTCATCCTCCAGACCAGTACTAGAGGGTCCCATGATACCATGACCAAGTCCAGCACTTGGAACTATGACACTTAAAATCACAAGCTAATGTCCTGTGTACTTGGGCTATGCCTAGTTCTCATTAATAAAATTCTTATATCCTGATCCAAAAAAAAATCACAAGCTAATGGTCAGAGCATTTACTAACTCAATAAGCTTCTCTTCACAAATTTCTTAAACAAAAAATGCAGAAATCAAAATTAATCTATAAATGTAATAAACCAACAAAAAACGATACAAGGGTATGACTAAGATTTTTAAGTTACACAGTATAGGAGACAAAAGAGACCTGAGCAGCCTTAAGTATTATCATTTGCAAATCATAAACAAGAACACCGCCACACCTCCCCTGAGGATCAACCTTTACCAACGGGCCTCTAGCAAATGATTCTCTACCTCTTTTCAAATGAAGCCACTCTGGACCCTCAAAGCAGTGCATAGAGCTGAAAGCAGGATCAACATACATTACTTGGTATTTACTTATTAAAAAAACCGAGAGAGAGAGAGAGAGAGTTGGTATGTGTCCAGCAAAGTAAAACTGTTTTTAACCATACATATTAACACTCCAAAGTGCGCCCACATGCACACACACATGATTTATTTAAAGAATGAATCACTAATGTGCAGAAAACCTTTGTTCTTTGACTAAAAAAGCATGATGTTCAATTGCAGGTAAGATAATGGATGGTAACTGTTGAGTGTCTAAACAAATTCTGGAGAGAATTTTATTTGAGTACATGTAAACAAAACTAATGACAGAAAATTAAGAAGATCAACATTTACAAGAAACTTTTAAAAGTTTTGGGTGGATAAATTAGTTCTAAAAAAATCCAATAGGTCATATCCAACAAAAAAAATTGAGGCATCTATTAACAGATTTGCTACATCATCTTGTGCCCTTGTTCAATGGTAGAACTTGCCCCATATAGCAGCTACATTTTCGTTATATATCCAAAAAAATGCAAATAACTGAATCAAAGCATAGTCCAAAGGAACAAAATAAGGAAATACTTTTTCTTTTTGATAGGTGAAGGCACATGAGATATTATATAAAAAAGGCAACATTCAGATGCTCCCACTACTATGCATGTTTGCCTCATTCGTCACACATATTACTCAATGACAATAGAAATGTTATTTTGTACCTAAATTTTCTAATCTAACATAATCCTTTAACAGAGAATAATTAACTAACAGCATTTTGCTTATTTTCATCAACATCCTTCCCACCTCGTACGAAGTCCATGGATTGAATCATCAAACTCCAGAACAGAAATTTTTGCATCTTGAAAGGTTAAAATAATAGAATCTCTCATCCTAGAACCATCACCAGCTCCAAGCGGCAATACTGCCATTGATTCCACATTACCATGCAACCTGTAACAAAGCCCCAACCGAGATACAAAAATATTTAGATTGCAAGTAGGTATCGTACTTATAAATAAGAGAAGAGAAAGGACAATTAAAATGTACAAGTAACGATATTCATCTACTTGATAAAGCCTACTAAAAATGGACGCTAAATGAGGGTGCATGTTACAGTGCAATGTAGTCAAATTGGATTATCGATTATTCATCTCATACCGTTCACTTGAGATAGCGTGTAAACTTTTTCTGGTAAGTGAGATAGCGTGTAAACTAAACGGCTACATGTAATAATGCAAGCTTTTAGTGTTTTAAGCCAACACATATCAAATCAAACAAAATTGGCCCATCTCTCGAAGTAAGGCCTAGTTTGGGTACTGAGGTAACTCAGTATTATTTATTATTTTATTATTACTTTTCATTATTATTCACTACTATTCAATATTCTATTATCACTTTTTCACTACTATTCACAAAATTCCAACTAAGTCTTATCACCCGAACAAAGTCAAAACTGTTCAAAAAAATAATAGAACAGAGCTACATTGCCCTCTAAATAAACAATTGCTTGGAGTTTAGATATAAAGGAAACCTATAATGGGAAACCAACTCGAGCGAGGACCCGGAGATTCCATCCATGACGCCACCGCGCTTGGTTTCCGAGGAAGACCTGGACTCTCTGCTGCCCTCTTCTTGCACTCTAACGACGTAAAGCTCGAGGATATTAGCAGCAGTGACGACGAGGTTGGGGACCGGACCGATGCCGCGGCGGCGGGTCCAGTCGGACTCAAGGTCATCGGTCTGGATCGGAGGGATTCGGGGGACGAAATCGGCGCGGGAGTGGGTGATGAACCCCGAAGCGCAGTTCTCGATCCCGGTCGGCCATTGCATCATCTTGTATGCCGCGAAGCTCATCTTCGTCAACACTAGAGGGAGGGAAACGACGACGTAGAGGAAGTAGGAGGAGAATGAGGTATTAGGGTTTCTTTTTTTTCGAAACGGGAGGACGCGTTAGAGCTCTAACGCCTTAAACCCTTGTATAGTGTGATTGGCGGGAGGATAGATTCTTTGTTTTTTTCTTTTTTTCTTTTTCCCCGAGAGTGAGGACCGAGGGGCTGGACCTGTGTTTAATGATTGGACCGAACAGAATATAATTCAATTATGTGTCGTTTGAAATTGATATAAAAATTGAATAAAATATTATTTTTTAATATTATTATTATTTAAAAATTTTAAAAAATTAAATTATTTATTATATTTATGTAAAAATCTAAAAAAATTATAATAATAAAATAAAATAAAATACTTTCACTATCGCTTGTTTGAATTCAAAAACAACTTCAATCCATCTCAACTCATCTTATTACTATTCACTATTATTCATAAATTTCAACTCACAAATCTTATTACTATTCACAAGGCATCTTAACTCATCTTTGAATTAAACTGGTAAGTTAAATTCAAGAATCAGGATTTTATGTTTTTTCCTCTAAACTTCTTTTTTAAGGGTCGATAATTTCTGTTAAATATCATCATACTATTGGCCGATTTGTTTCTTTACAAAGTGCAGAAAAACGACTAGAATGTAGATTGGTCAAATTGACTAAGGAATTTGCAAATTGAGATGCGTGCGGCCAATTATACTAGTCTTCTTATGCAACTCTGGCTATGCGCAAACTGAGAGTGGTTTCAGCGAACGCAACAAAGAGTGGAAAAAAAAATCTAAACAGAAGATGTAAGGCCATTTCAAAGGTTCTATGAAATTGTCTTCTTATGCAACTCTGGTTATGCGCAAACTGAGAGTGGTTCCAGCGAATGCAACAAAGAGTGGAAAAACAAAAACAAAAAAATCCGTACAGAAGAATGTAAGACCATTTCAAAGGTTCTATGAATGTTTTACCATCCTAAAGAGAAATTTCGTTACAACAGATATTGGAACATCGGTGAAGATTATGCCATTGAGACACAGATGGGGAGAAAAATTAAACGCCAAGGAAAACATCTATCACTAAAAAGTTAAGCAGCCCAAGATTTTGGATTCTGCAAAATTCCTTGTTTGAAAATTTGCAAATGTTAAGTTTTAACCACCTTCGTGTAAGTTCAGAAAAACAGGTATAAATAAGAAATCCATCGCTGGAACAACTTCCTCCACAACAAACTCCGCCTGGAAGCAATATCTTCAGGAGATGTATGAAAGGTCCAAGCAACAAGCAAGTAGCACTCGGAAAGAAAACCTTTAAACATCCCTACTTATGGCTCAAAACAAAATCCTCATTGATCTGCATGAACAAAAATTTCATTAATAGTCATACGAAGAAGTCTAGCAGCTCATCACCAAAGTTTTACTACTTACAGTTTTGGCAAGCTCTTTGGCTTTCTCATCATCAAAACCAAGAGAGGCCATGATCTTGTGACCTGCTGAATCTTTTTCGGACCAAATTCCAAGGAGCAGATATGAAGTTGTTATCTCGCCATCTTCTCCTGCATTCACCGTTAAAGAATGATATAGTATGTGCAGAGGTTTGGTGTGCTCCACAGTACAGAGGTTTGGTGTTTGATATAGTATGTGTGCATTACAACTGTAACTTCTATGCCACACAGGATAGATTAAATGAGCCATTTATATGCCTAGTAATGTGAACATATAAAGACCTGTTATTTAAGAACTCTCGACATATGTGACTAAGTATATGGCCCCAGATG
>QEOT01000490.1:47649-74932 GCA_003123785.1 Pterocarya stenoptera
TGAAAATACCAGGATGAAAATATAAAGAAGCAAATCTCAAAGGAGATGGGTTCCTAGCAAATACCGACTTGAAAATATCAAATTAATGAAAAATACCAACAACGTGAAAGTTTAAGGAGATAGGTTCCTACCACTTACACAGATTAATGTAAGTTTAATGACAATAATTATAGAGATTAGGGAGATGGGCATTAACAGAGAAGCAATTAGTAAGGGAGGGATGTCAATGGGCAGTACCAGTTGCGAAAAATTGAAATCGCCTCCGTCCCCTTATGTGTGTGCTTCCTTTCATTTTGTGATGTTCTCCGTCTCTGGTTTCAGGAAGGGAGGGATGTATAAGGGTTAGGGAGAAGGGGACGCAACGAGAATGGAGAATGATCGAATTCGTTTCAGTCAAAACGGTGAGTTTTGACAAACTTAAGTCCCACCTCCCTCATTTGCTTCATTCGGTTCCAGTTTCTCATAAATGAAACACACCGTTTTATTAAGATGAGTTGGCGTTTACCCACCGGTTGTATGAGCCGGTTGCATTTAGCTTTTTTCTATTTCGAATTCATATGTGGTAACTTTCAGGGTCGTCAACTTGTTGATGGACGGGCTCACATAGCCGTTGATTTGATTCTGACGCAGACTACTCTCCATCCTCCGATCACAATGATTTGGGGTCAATTGCTACCTTAATTAATGGTGTCAGCTATGTAAGCGGGTCTATAAGATAAGGATAGGTTTGGGATAGAAGATAAAATATAAAATTTTTATTTTATTTTATTTTATTATTATATTTTTTTAAAATTTTTATATAAAATATAATAAATAATTTAATTTTTTTAAATTTCAATATAATTTTTTTAATTCTCAATTCAACTTTTTTAAATTTTAAAATTAAAAATTACTATTTTAAACTTTAAAATAAAACATAAAATTTTAATCTCACTCCAAACTTACGTCGGAGACACTTCAATTTCAATTAAATTAACGATAATATAATAATATTATCTTCTTAAGAATTGCAACCGGCGGCACGAGAACTGCACCGATAAAATAAATAAAATAAATTTAATATTAACGTACAATGATGTGACAAACAATGACTACTTAACTTTATAAAAAAAAAATATGGATTAAAGTACGTTTAGTGATTAAAGCAAGCAATGAAGCTTGACTGCGTTTAAAAAAATGACGTTTGAGGGATAAATACTACTGCACGTATAGTACTGCTGCAGTCCAAAGTTTGAGTGAGTACTGAGCCAGGGATTGTCCAAGAAATATGGGTTAACCCTACCAGTCGGATTCGACCGATAATATACAGCGAACCCGTTGTTCCACTTGATCCGATGAACCCGACAAAAATATCAGGTCTTGCGGACGGATCAGTTCAGGATCTTTTATGGACAGGCCAACTGCTCCTCTTTTAGGACTTCGTTGCAGTCCTAACGTATAAACAAAAATATCTTCATAATTTTTTACTATTCATGCTTCACACTTTATATTCTATATTTTTTTAACAAATATTTTTTATATAAATAGTAAATAAAAATTTTGAAATAGTTTTAAAAAAAATAAACTCAAAAAAAAACTTTAAAAAAATGTAGAATGTAGATGAATAATCAGAGGTTATGTAGCAAAATCCATATATAAATAGACTAAATTATCTCATTTTTATCATTGAATTGACTAGGTAGGTTTGGGAGGTGAAATGAAAATTTTGTATTTTGTTTTAGAGTTTAAAATATTATTTTTTAGTTTTAAAATTTGAAAAAATTGAATTGAAATTTTAAAAAAAATGTATTGAAATTTGAAAAAGTTGAATTGTTTATTATATTTTGTATGAAAATTTGAAAAAAGTGTAATGATGAGTTTAGATGAATTGAAAATTGTTGAGAATTCTTATTTTATGAGAACGAAACAGCACCACCACCTCTCCTGCCACAATGGCTGCTTTTTCCTCTTCCCCCTCCAACCCCCTGTCTCCTCACCTTATCTTCTTCATTCCTCTAATTCCTCAAGTCTCATCCTCGCTTCTAGTCTCCTCAATAGAGATAATTTCATAAAATGGCAGAAGGCCATGACCCAATCCTTCAATACCAAAAACAAATTGGTTTTTGTTGACAGCACACTCAAACACCAAATATCACTTCCCCCGATTATGCTCAATGGAATCAAACCAAAAGACATGGTACTCACCTGGATCCTCAATTCTATCAATCCCTTGATTGCCAATTCCCTTGAATACCATACTAATCCTCGTGATGTCTGGCTTGACCTCACATCCCACTTGTGTCACGACAACAATGCATGCATCTATCACCTCAAGCGTGAACTCTCCTCACTGCAACAAAATCACAAATTTTGTCCATGAGTACTATAACCAAATCAAACAAATTTGGGATGAACTTAATCATTTACAAAACAACCATGATCTCAAGGAATTGCAACAATAGGCTGAAGATGAACGTGTATTTCAATTCTTGCCTGGGCTTGATGATTCCCTTGCTCATCTCCGAACCCAGATCCTAGCCATGGAACCTCTTCCCTCCATCTTCAAAGTTTTCTCCATCCTCTTTAAGGAAGAACAGCAGTGGCTCTTGCATCTACGGCTACCACCATTTGATCCTCTTGCTTTGGCAGCTCGGTCTACAGGTTGCATGAAACCACCCTTCAAGTGCACAGAGTGCGGCAAGGATGGCCACCTTCGCAACCGCTGCTGGAGGATTGTTGGCTACCCCCTGGCTGAGAACCCCGCAACAAGCCTCGACCCTCTCTTCTTGGCAAACCACCGCCAGTTGCAAATCAAGCCTCCGCCTTGAGCCCGGTCCCTAGTTTGTCGCTGGAACTTTATCAGAAGCTGATGGACATGCTCACACCGTCCTCGTCTTTAGCCCATTTCGTCAATAACAATTCCTCCACCACTATTTCCTTTGATCCCCACCGAGATTGGGTTGTACACAGTAGCGCAAGTGATCACATGTGTCACTGCCATGCCTCATTCTCTGATCTCAGGAACCCAGCTTCAGAGAAAATGGTTCAGCTACCCACAAGCCAAACCATTTCTATTGAAGCCGTCGGTACTTGCTTCCTCTCACCCAATCTCACTTTACAAAATGTCCTTTATATCCCTCAATTTTACTTTAATCTCTTATTTGTCCCTCAACTCACCACTAATATTTCCTGTGTTGTTTATTTTTCTTCTACCACTTTTCTCTTTCAGGACCCACACTAGACGAGGTTGATTGGAGTGGGTGAGTTTTGCAATGGGCTTTACGTGTACCGGCCAAATCCCATCCTGGCTTTCTCTGCGCAGCCTACTACTAATAAAACCTTGTGGCACCAACTCCTAGGTCACCCTTCTAGCTTCACCATTTTCAGCATTTTTAAAAATCCATGTGTTATTTCTGATTGTGATATTTGTGCTCGTTCTAAGCACAAGCAGACTACATTTTTCTTCTCATGCTAATAAAAGTAATTTTTTCTTTTAATCATAATTTTTGTGATATTTTGGGTGGTTATTATACATCTTCCATATGTGGGACTCATTATTTTCTCACAATAGTCGATGATTTTTCTTGCACTACTTGGATATATCTTATGCGTTATAAACCTGATGCATTTTTTCGCCATATTCCAAAATCAATTCAATACTACTATTAAAATCAATTAGGACTGATAATAGACAATAATTTCTCTCCCACAAATTCCAAACCTACCTTCATGATCATGGCATCATTCATGAACATACCTGTGTTGAAACTCCATAACAAAATGGCATTGTGGAACATAAACACCGGCACGTTATGAACGTTGCTCACAGTCTCCACTTTCAAGCCCATTTACCTTTAAAATTTTGGGGTGAATGTGTTCTCACTGCTGCATATCTCATCAACCGTACACCCAGTCGTATCCTCCAAAATAAATCTCCTTTTGAAATCCTCTTCACTAAAACACCCAATTATGATCATCTTCGTGTGTTCGATTGTCTTTGGTATGTCCAAACTATCCATGCTCATCATGATAAATTCTCCCCCCGTGCCTCCAAATGTATTTTCCTAGGCTACCTTAGCACTCACAAGGCATACAAACTCCACAATCTTGACACTCAAGCAATTTTCTATTCATGTGACGTCACTTTTCATGAACATCTTTCCTTTCAGCGCATTCCTGACTCTCCCCTTCCCTCTCCCTCCATCCTCCCTCTTAATGTCCCTGAACCTATCTTACCACCACCCTCTCCTTCTTCTTCTTCCCTTAGTACTCCCGACTCTTCACCTCCAACCCCTCCACCTCCTTCTCTTCATCTTCGCCGCACAACTATTCACCTTGCATATCTTCAAGACTACATCTGTCTGACCTTTTCCACCGAGCCCACGACATCCTCACCTATTGCACAGACCCCAAGTGTTGCCCACCCTTTATTTGTTTACTTTCCTATTCATGTTTCTCACCTTCCCACCTTACTTTTTTTACTACTCTCACCGCTTCTGTTGAACCATCATGCTATTCCGATGCTCTTCATTATTCTCATTGGAGAGAGGTCGTGTCTGCTAAAATCTATGCTCTTTAAGATAATTTGACTTGGATACTTAAGCCACTTCCTTCTGGTAAGAAGCCCATTGGTTGTAAATGGGTATTCAAAACTAAGCTCAAAGTGGACGGCTCCATCGAACAATATAAGGCTTAGTTAGAAGCCAAGGGCTACACTCATGTTGAAGGCCTCGACTACCGCGAGACCTTCGCCCCTGTTGCTAAAATGAATTTTGTCCGGTGCTTGTTGGTTATTGCTGCTACAAAACAATTGATCATTCATCAATTTGACGTCAACAATGCTTTCTTACATGGTAATCTTCATGAAGAAGACTACATGACTTCACCACCCGGATATTGCATCAAGGGGGAGACTTGTGTCTGCCTGCCTCCAAAAATCTCTTTACAACCTCAAACAAGCCTCCCATAACTAGTTTTTTAAACTAACCACTATGCTTCTTGATGCATGTTTTCATCAGTCTTAGACAAATCATTTTTTATTCACTTTGGTCACTCCTACTAGCATCACTCTTATCCTCATCTACGTTGACTATATCTTGGGTACTGGTAATGACATCTCTCAGATCGAAGTTTTCAAAAGTGTTTTATCCACATACTTCAAAACCAAAGATCTCGGCTCTCTAAAATATTTCCTTGGGCTCAAAGTTGCTCTCTCACCGAAAGGTATCTTCCTCAATCAACGCAAGTATGCCCTTGATATCCTTTCTAATAATGGCCAATTTGGTGCACAGACTACTCATTTTTCTATGGAACAAAATTTGAAGCTCACAAATCATGATGGTGATCTCCTAACTGATCCTTGTGTCTATTGACGACTTGTCGGACGGCTCATCCACTTGACCATCACACGTCCTAATATTGTCCATGCAGTGAATATTCTCAGTCAGTTTATGCATGCGCCTAGAGTCCCTCACATGACTACTGCCACTTGTGTTCTCCGTTACATCAAAAGAAGTCCAGGGTAAGGGATTTTCTTCTCATCATCTAGTGGGGTCTATGTCACTGCCTATTGATTCTGATTGGTCCAGTTGCCTTACTACTCATTGTTCCACCACGTGATACTTCATTCGGTTAGATACGAGTCCTATCTCATGACGTACAAAAAAATAGACTGCACTGGCCCGCTCTTCCGCTGAAACTGAATATCGTGGTTGTCACCACCTGTGAACTCATATGGTTGAAGCAACTTCTCACTGATCTTGGTATTCCTCACCCTAAGCCCATCACCTAACATTGTAACAATCAGTTTACTCTCTACATCGCTCAAAATCCCATGTTCCATGAGTGCACCAAGCACATTGAGATTGATTGTCACATCATTCGTGATAAGATTCATTCGAGTCTTCTTACAGCCATTCATACCTCCTCCCACGAGCCAGTTGCCAAGATATTCACCAAAGCATTAGGTCAGGAACTTTTTTATCGTTTTTCATGCAAGTTGGGCATTACGGACTTCCACGCGCCAACTTGAGGGGGAAGTATTGACAGAATCAACCAAATCCGCACCAACATGATTTTAGGAATTAGGAATATACATAGTTACCATATACACAATAGTTATCATACATAGCATAGTCATTGTATCGATTTATTTGTAAATTCCTTCAATGTAAAAATCATTGCAGTAAAAGAAAATTTTGATCTTTGTAATTTTAACAATATATATGCTCGATACTTTGGTCTCTGTTGTATAATATATGGATGGATCAATAATTTTGTTTGCAATTGGCAAATTAACTTGTAATATGATTTTATACGATATTGTTCAATCAATGTTGAATTTTTTACATGAAATCTCAAGCTTGAGCAGTGACAAAAAATGATTGTGGCGGGTATGGGTCCAATAATTTTACATGAAATCTTGTAGCTTTTGTTTATTGATTCTGTATTGAGTGCTGAAGATTTTGGGGGCAGATGGAAGGGTTGCGGGCAGATGGAAGGGTTGTGAAGCTCAAGCTTGAGAAATGAAAAAATACATCTTCGTGGGATGGTCTTATGCATCTTGTTGGTTCCTACTTTATAGAGCATCTTTAATTCTCAAAGAATCCAAAAAACCAAGGTGGTAGTAAGTTCAAAAGTGCATATAGTTCAACACTGACTATTGTTATTTGAAAATGGAGAAAAAAAAAACTTTCTAATGTACTGATATAGTCCAAAAATAGTTAATGTGCTTCTCAATTGGCTATTATGATTGTATTTAAATATTATAAGATTGGTGCTCTACTGTAGGCATATCAATCCACTTCACGAGTAGTAATTTGGATTTTGGACCCACCATTTGGTAGCCCCCACTTTCAATAAATTGATTATATGCACTTTTCAATTTTTTAAAGAGTTAAATATGCTCATACAACCAAAAATAAAAAGAAAAAGGACTAACAAAAACAAAAGGTAAATATGCTGCAGTGATATACCATTCTCTTTTATCACCCAATTTGGAGATAGCACATGGTGGGTTCAGTTCCTATTGGCATGCAGTAATCTTAATAGGCTGCAGAATAAGAGTTTTGAGTTCCTTATTCAAGTTACTGCAATGTATAAATGATGTTTATGTTCTGAATATCTAATTGATTTGATACTTCAATATTTCTGGTAATCATCAGTTCTCTTCGTGAGTTCACATAAAAATCCATCATTACATTAGTTCTCCTCATGACTTTCTTCAATGAAGTTGGTAATGTTCTGAATTATTTGTTTAGTTTTTTCTAGTTGATTTAAGATGATTTTTAATGTTATAAAGATGATATTGGTCCATAGAGGGCTTGTGCCAACACTTACAGGTTCTTCTTTACAGTAACTAAATATATGGTTGTTTATTTATATCCAAGATGGTGAAGTTATACTCAAATGAAGTTGGGAAAGGTCTATCGGGAGCTACTCAAATGATTAGCATATAGGGACGCACGTATGGAGCTGTTTTTTTTCTATTTTTCACATTTGATCAAAAGACAACTTTCATTGCATTCTGTTGTAAACGATATGTTTGTAGTAGTGTAATGATGAAATGTTGATGTTTACAAGTTGATCTTCTATTTTGTGCCTTATCACAGTGATAATGACTTGCTTGATGTTTCTTGTTATCTGATGTTTAGATAATATTGTCTCCAGGCGCACAGTCCCATTGTAAATATTGTTCCAGATTTAACTCAACATATATGAGTATTCTCAACACTAACTTGAAATTTAAGTAGAGATTCCAACATACAAATACAAAACATAACAAATAGTCACCCATATACAATGTGCAAGTTCCAAAATACAGGTGACAATGTATTAAGTATAGGTTCCAAAATACAGGTTACAATGTATTAAGTACAGGTTCCAACAAAATACAAATACACAACAACATTCGAAATAGCCCCAACTAGGGGTGTAAATGGGTCGGTCCAGTATGGTCTTGAATCGAATTTTTCGGTCCACCCTTTTTCCCGAACCGGACTGGACCAAACACCCATTATGTCTAGTCCGATCTCGGTAATTATCGGTTTGATCCATTTGGTCCTACTTTTTTTTTTTTTTTAATCATTGTATTAGCCTATTAAGTATATATAGTTATAATTAATAGTGATATTAATACTGTACTATTATATATATTATGTTATAATCCTATAACTCTTGTAATATATTAATATATACTAATACTATATATTATACTATTATAGTGTTACTATTACTACTACATATAGACTTATAGTGTGCGTGTATATATTATAATGATATGGTGATTAGTAATATAGTATATAGTGATTTAGTAAAGCTATATAATATATTACACTATATAATATATTACACTATATAATAGTATTAATATTATACTATACTATTATATATTAGTATTAGTTATAAACTTAAAGTCATTAGTCATTAGTCATAGTGACATTAATAATTTAATACTATATATAGTTATAAATTTATAGTCTTATAGACTTATAGTGATTTCTTTATAATTATAGACTATAGTTATAGTGATTTAGTTTAATTATCAATTTCTAATTATATAATTATATTGATAATGTTAATTGTTATTTTGTTACTAACTTAGAGAATGTGAATGTGTTATAATTTTATATTGTAAATGGAAAATTACATAATTTATTATACAATTATTATATAAAATAATATATTTATAAAAATAAAAATAAACATTTTTAGGTTCGGTCGGTCCGGTCCGGTTCGATCCAAGAAATCCTCACCCCGGGACTGGACCGAAGATCGAAATGCCCCTATTCATTGGATCGAAACTAACCATGGGGACTTTCGGTCTCGGTCCGGTCTATTCGGTCCCGTCGGTCCATTTACGCCCCTAGCCCCAACATACAATGTACAAAGTTCTTCGACAGCAAGCCTTCATTTCGATCGTATCAAGTACAAAATTAAAATGGTAATAACCCAATACACATGAAGTAGTGTGCGTTCACACTGGATGTCTTGTTGTTAACTTTCAATGTCAACTTTTAACCATGATGCATGGGGAAGTAAAAATGCAGCAAATTGTTAGAGTGATTACCCAAAAGGTAATATTGGTTGCTTGGTCAATATTATTCTATTTGAAATAATATGCAAGACACACAAAATAACTAAATGGGCAGCCTACAAATCTTGTTTTGGAGGTGATAAAACTGGTCTTTCCAAATTCCACCAAGTATAGGCACATTAAAAAAATACACAAACTAAAGGAAGAAGAAGAAAAAGATAAAAGATAAACAACCATCATCCCATAATTAGAAGACATTGTACTTTGCAACACAGGTTACTTCAAGCAAAAAAGCTTGCAATCCAAGTTACTTCAAGAAGACAATGGTGTTATTTGTAGCACAAGTTACATATGTTTCAAGGAGCAGCATATTAACCTTAATATCTTCAAGAAAAAATTTGTTCAGAGTTCATTTTGAGAGTTCCAAACAAAGTTATTTACTCCTCATTCATTTCCATTCCAACATAATTCACTTTAAAAATAATTACATAAAGAATGCTTGGCCAATCGAACACAATAGCATATGGTTGCAGAATTTGATAATTAAAAGAAAAAAGAAAAATCCTATAAAAGTGATATTCCACACTGATATATATGTCAATCAGTTTGCTTTTTACAATTATTTATAGAATGAGTTATAAAGTAACTATAAAAAATTATAAGTATATCATTACCCGATTAAAAGCAAATTGATTGAGTAAAACTTAACCTATATATCAAAATTTTAGAAAATTTTGCGGTAACAATCTCTTATCAAATAACTCATCAATTAAATCCTAAAAATTGAAAAGAATACAACAAGGCAGTATAAGTATAGCCAAAGAGTTTGTAGTGAAATACCATATACAACTGAAATACCACATCCAATAATAGTTAGTTTCGAAAAAATTAGGTAATTAAATCCTGAAAACTGAACCGAATATAACAAGATAGTAGAAGTCTAGCTAGAACAATAACAAGTGAAATACCACATCTAATTTTATTTGGGATGAAGTTAGTGAATTTGAGAGATCTATGGATCTATAGAGTATATTTCATCCATGTTGGTAGTGGATGAAAGTGATTTGTCTTTGAGAAAACTTGAGGAGTTGCACAGAGAGCTGCATGAACTTCAAAAGGAGAAGGTTGAATTATATTTCATTTATGTTGCTGCCTATCATTGCGCTAGTGGATGGTGCTCTTTACTTCCTGGCCATACTTGATCTTTTCCTTTCTGTAGAGTGATCGCCTGAGGCAGGTTCAGGAACATGTGTGTGCTCTGAATTCACTTTGCTCAATGCTTGGTGTGGATTCTAAAAAGATACTAACTGAAATTCATCCAAATGGGCAGCCTACAAAATGGAAAGAGGGATCTTGCTTTCTTGTTTTGGAGGAGGTAAAATTGGTCTTTCCAAATTCCACCAAGCATAGGCACATTAAAAAAATACACAAACTAAAGGAAGAAGAAGAAAAAGATAAAAGATAAACAACCACCATCTCGTAATTAGAAGACATTGTACTTTGCAGCACAGGTTACTTCAAGCAAAACTGCTTGGCCAATCCAAGTTACTTCAAGAAGACAATGGTGTTATTTGCAGCACAAGTTACATATGTCTCAGGGAGCAGCATATTAACCTTAATATCTTCAAGAAAAAATCTATATAGAGTCCATTTTGACAGTCCCAAACAAAATTATTTACTCCTCATTCATTCCAACATAATTCTCTTAAAAAACAATTACATAAAGAATGCTTGGCCAATCCAACACAATAGCATATGGTTGCAGAATTTGATAATAAAAAAAAAAAAGCAGAAAAATCCTATAAAAGTGATATTCCACACTGATATATATGTCAATCAGTTTGCTTTTTACAATTATATAGAATGAGTTAAAAAATAACTGTAAAAAATTATAAGCATATCAATACCCAATTAAAATTATTTTTAATGCATTTGGTGGTAGTAGTTTAATTAATGATCGGTCCAAGTTCAGTAAAACTTAACCTATATGACAAAATTTCAAAAAATTTTGCAGTAACAATTTTTTATCAAACAACTCATCAACTAAATCATAAAAATTGAAACGAATACAACAAGACAATAGAAGTCTAGCCAAAGAGTTTGTAGTGAAATACCACATCCAACAATAGTCAGTTTCGAAAAAATTGGGTAATTAAATCTTGAAAATTGAACCGAATATAACAAGGCAGTAGAAGTCTAGCTAGAATAATAACAAGTAAATACCATATACAAGTGAAACACCGCATCCAATGAAACCCAACGAAAGTAAACTTAAAAAAATTGGTTCTACGAGAGAAAATCAGCTTAAAAAATATTGGATCTCCGAGAGAAAGTCAGCTTCAACAAAATTGGATCAGAAAGAATTATGTAGAACGAGATTGGGGAGGAGATGAAGGAGAGAATGATAGGTTACGGTTAGAGATCGAGAAGATTGGGGAGTAAATCGACTACACCTAAGAAACGAGAAGGATGAAGGAAAATTTCAAAATGCACTATATAACGACCGAACATACTGTTTTGAAAAAATATTTGTCCCCGTTGCACTCTCCCGCTGCGTTCTCTCATTAATGAAATGTTTCGTGTCGTTTGTGAAATGATTGTAGTCATGAGTGTGTAGCGTCGCGCAATTATTTTAAAAAAATGAATATATACAAGATATATATAAAAAAAAAAAAAATTTTAATAATAAATCTTGCTCTTTTTTAAAGTGACTGTACGACATTTATCTATTACGACTGTACTTAACATTACTCGCAATTCCACTACGTAAAGGCGTAGAAATGTGAAGGCCCTGCGCACTGCGCTGACTTGGCACTTATTAAAAAACAACCAACGGACGAAGAAATGAAGAAGACGACCCACGCATTATCACCTAAGCCCACTGCTTCAACCTTGTCTTGGCATTTTACGGGTTATAATCTTCACCAGCTTCCAATAGATTTCCTCAAGGAAATGCAAAAAGAAAAAAGATAGAATATTCATAACACATACAAAAGCACCGAAAAAGATAGAAGAAGAGGGGTAGTGCTACAACCCCCGCTGGGGTGTAGTGCTTTTTTTAATTATTTTTTATATAGATTTTTTAACACTTTTAAATATTTTTTAAAAATAAAATAAATTTAGAATATTATTAAAAAATACTTCTTTAATCAGAAAGTTAAAAAAAAAATCATTAAAAAATACTTCCTTAATCATGAAGTAAATATTTTTTATTTTACTTCATGATTAAGTAAGTATTTTTTAATAATATTGTGAATTTTTTTTATATATTTTTAAAATATTTAAAATTATTAAAAAAATTTATATAATTTTTTTTTTAAAATACACATAAAAAAAACACTATAGCCCCAGCTGGAGATATAGCATTTCCCAAGAAAGAAATCCATGAAACAAATATAGAGTAATACTACTCTTACCAATGATTTTTACCAATAGTTTCTACCACTCTATTTTTTTATTATTTTTTTTCATAATGATTAAGTAAATAATTTTAAATAATATTATGAATTTTTTTAATTTTTAAAAAATATTTAAATATGTTAAAAAAATACATATAAAAAAATACAAAAAAAATAAAAACTTCAAATACACTACGGTAAGTCCCAATAGTAGCTGGGAGCAGTGGCCGTAGTGGAGCTCAAAAATCTATGGGTTGTATTTTTTGAGTTTCAGATTTCGTAGAAATTGACTGAGATAAAAAACCATGAGATAAACAGAGACGAAAATGAAAAGGATAGAAGGATACCCATAGAAAAATCCTCAAACCCAGCAACCCCACGCAAAAATGGACTGAGATGGAGTAGTGAGTTACCTAGGATGAAATGTTATGCTCACGACAAGAACCTAGTCTTTAGGGAATGTCTGAAGTAAAGGGGCTGGGCCAGTAGAAATGGGCTGAGTTGAATTCATTTGTTTGCATTTGATTTAGTCAATGTTTAGTTGAGTCTGTTAAGTAATGGGTCACGTCCGTAGAGTTGTTATTTTAATTGTTAAGAGTTATGGGCCACGTATGGTCATGGTGTGTTGGTTCAGTGGGTCATTCTTGACCAAGTCGTTTTCCTGTAATGTATTTAAATACTTGCAGTTCTCATTAATGGATTTTATCATCAAAGTGTTCCAATTGGAGGTCCAGGCCCCTCGAGGAGCCTACAACATTTACATTACATTTTCATCAACCATAACATGAAATCAAATTGCTAGAAATGCACGTCCTCTTGCAGAAAATCAAACCGATAGGAAATGCACGTCCTCTTACAGAAATCCTCACAGTTTTGCATTTCGTATTGCAATGGGAAGGAGAAAGAGAAGTAGAAGGGGAGATGGGAAACAGAAAGCTAAACGCTCCTTTTTTTTTTAATCCAAACGATGTGTTTTGAGTTTTAGTAGAGTAATGCAATAAATGATTATTTAGTAGCGATAAATCATATTGAGAAATTTTATTAATAGTCTTTATTTGGAGATTGCATGTGCAAGTCCTTCATTAAATGAAACAAAATTCTATTTTGATAGGGATATTATTATAATTTTAAAAATATTTAAAAATAAAATTAACTAGACTTACAATACAGTCTCTATTTAGAGATTATATATAGCATTGCTTAAATGTACTATATCTTATTTAGTGGGATAATAATATGGTGTATAAAAATTTTTATTTTGTTAACGGTAAATGAAAAAAAAAAATTAAATAGTAATTAGTAATAATAAAAAGTAGATAAAAAAAAATGATGTATTTTAAGAATACGAAGTTATGCATGGAATGCCAAGTAATGACCGGAATGCCCCGTTATGTTTCGTCCGCTAGCGTACGCGAAATCGCCTGTTAGTTTTTCGAAATTCAAACATTTTTACGTTCCAAAATCTCATCGCATCGTTAAAGAGGAAAACAAAACAAAAACAAAAAATCCCTTTCAACGGTCCCATATACTCAAACGGCTACTTCTCTCTCTCTCGCTCTGTGAAAAAACTTTCCATTCTCGACACACTTCTTAAGGAAACACGTTTTCTTCTCATCCAAACAATTGTATCATATCTAACGGCCGTTTCAACTGCAGTTATGGTATGGGATAAAGAATTTATCTCTTTGGGTTTCAGTTTATCATTTAATTTCACTTTCCTTCTCGTTCCCTGGTTTTGTTGCAAACAGTTGGCGCTTTTCTTCTCCTAGATTGACCATGATGTTTTTATACTATTTAGAATTGTAATTTCTAAACATTTTTGGGTATGTTACTTTTCTTGGCAGGCGCAGGTTCTTAATACGTCTAATCCTCGAACTGATCCACTTCTGCAAGTGGAAACAACATGCGGATCCCTTCTATATGAACTTCAGGTTCTTTGGGAGTCTTTTCAATATGCAATGTCTTTTTTTTTCTTCTTTTCTTCTGTTACAATTACTAACTCGTTTTGAAATTGTCTTGTGCATATAGTTTGCTAAAAATGATTTCTCTTTCCCGTTTACTTTAAAATCAGATTATTTGGGATGAAGTTGGTGAATCAGTTGCTGATAGGGATAAAATGCTGCTTGAGCTTGAAAAAGAATGTTTAGAAGTATACAGGAGAAAGGTAGATCATGCAAATCGATCTAGAGCTCAGCTACGCCAGGCAATAGCTGATGCCGAAGCAGAATTGGCTGCCATCTGTTCTGCAACTGGGGAGCGACCTGTACATATTAGGCAGGTCTGCAATGATGAGTATACAATTTGATTCTGGCTCTGCTATTTTGTTAATGACTATATGTGTGGTTACTAGTGTCTGCTTGTTTTCTGACAAAAAATGTTCGCGAAGAAATTACAAACTGTTTTTTTTTTCCAACTTTGATTAACCAAAACGTGAAAGCAATGGGCATAAGTAATAAGTTAAATGAACTTCTTTAAAAGTTGTGAGAAACTATGAAAACATAAATTAGAATTGGATTTGTACCTTGAAGCAGTATCAAATGTTTATTTTAGCATGCTTGTACTCATTAAGATGACTATTACAACTATTGATATTGCAAATATAAGTTCAGAAAATGACTGGTCATTGGGTTTGATAGTTTGGAACGTGACAAAAATTTTTGTACCAAATAGAAACTTAGAAAGAATAACATGCAAATTATTGTCAAGTATTACAACATGGAGGAAGAAAACTTGTACAATTTGTGTGTGTGTATATATATATGTATATGTTTAATCTGACCCATTATTGGGAAATATGAATTTTCTTTCTCTACCTTCTCAAGTTGGGATTATAGCTCATCAATTTAACCCTCCCGGAGGGCCTTCTTTTTCCAGTCTGTTCAAAATACTGGAAGCTTGAAGGAAGAGCTCAGTAGAATTCTTCCACAATTGGAGGAGATGCGGAAAAGGAAATCTGAGAGAAGAAATCAATTCCTAGAAGTCCAAGAGCAGATACAGAAGATCTCAAACGAGATCTATGGATCCACAGAGTATATTTCATCCATGTCGATAGTGGATGAAAGTGATTTGTCTTTGCGAAAGCTTGAGGAGTTGCACAGAGAGCTGCATGAACTTCAGAAGGAGAAGGTTGAATTATATTTCATTAATTTCTCATTCCCATTTCATTTATGTTGCTGCCTATCATTGCGCTAGTGGATGGTGCTCTTTACTTACTGGCCGTACTTGATCTTTTCCTTTCTGTAGAGTGATCGCCTGAGGCAGGTTCAGGAACATGTGTGTGCCCTGAATTCGCTTTGCTCAGTGCTTGGTGTGGATTCTAAGAATATACTAACTGAAGTTCCTCCAAGTTTACGAGATTCTGAAAGGACCAAGAATATAAGTAATGGTACGATTGAGCAGTTGGCTGCTGCCATACAAAAATTGCGAGAGGTTAAACTACAGAGAATGCAGAGGGTAAATAATGGTTCAAATTCCTATGGAGTATATCTTATTTAAAACATTTCTTTTTCCTTAACTGATAGGAACAATCTTTATATGCTTTGGCAGCTCCAAGATCTTGCAACTACCATGTTGGAGCTCTGGAATTTGATGGATACACCAATGGAAGAGCAACAAATGTTTCAGAATGTTACTTGTAACATAGCTGCTTCAGAACAAGAAATAACTGAACCAAATTCTCTCTCCATGGACTTCATTAATCACGTGAGTAATATATATTTAAATGGCTTTGTATATTATTTTTGTTCCTTGGTTTGTCTGGTTGGAAAAAGAAGTAGATGGATTTGCTTCAGAATTTATAAACAAGCAAATCGTGCAGGTTGAGGCTGAAGTATCTCGGTTGGAAGAGTTCAAGTCAAGCAAAATGAAAGAGCTTGTTCTGAAGAAGAGGTCAGAGCTAGAGGAGTTTTGTAGAAAGACGCATATGGTTCCAGAAGTAGATAGCACAATGGAAGATGTCATTGACGCTATAGAATCTGGTATATGTCTTGATGATTGTTTTGATCACACTGACGTTAATACGGAGTATTTAATGTCTGTACAATCTGTCTTGATGCAGGAGTTGTGGACCCTGCTTGTGTCCTTGAGCAAATTGAGCTTCAGATTGCTAATGTTAAAGAGGAAGCTTTTAGCAGGAAAGAACTACTCGAAAAGGTTGAGAAATGGTTGGCTGCATGTGATGAGGAAAGTTGGCTTGAAGAGTATAATAGGGTGAACCACTTGAACTACTTTTACGATCTCTTTATATTCGATATTCTTTCTCTGCATCTACATCCTTTGCTTAATGCATCGCTTTTTGGCGGTTCAGGATGAGAACCGATACAATGCTGGAAGAGGTGCTCATCTTACTCTCAAGCGTGCTGAGAAGGCTCGCTCTTTGGTTAACAAACTTCCAGGTATACACTGATCATATAGGTTGGCAGCCTTAATTAGGTATGGGGCTGGATTAAAATTATGTCGGTTTTAAAATTATGTCGGTTCATGGATTAAAATTATTTTAGTAGTATCTAAAACTGGGATTAATTAATTTGGCGGTTTTGATTCAAGTTTTGATTCCTGAGGTTATTAGTTTGCTCAAGAAGCAAAAGATATTATATAAATATATATATATTTCATAATAGTTATAATCTTTCTACTCATTTAATTTGTTATTTCTGTTGATTGTCTTGTTCAGCTTCCTTTTTGTGACCACCTATTGCTGCTGTTTCTTTACATAGCCAGTTCCAGTTCCCCCAGCATACTTTGCTGGTAACTAAATTTTTTTATCTGTCATGGTTTGCATACAGCAATGGTTGATGCGTTGGCTTCAAAAACCCTGGCATGGGAGAAGGAAAGAGGCATCGAGTTCACATATGATGGTGTAAGTACTATCTCTGAAGGTGACTAGTGTTTAATTAATTATTCTCGCTTGACAAATTATTGAAATGGTTAGCTGTAATATGCTGTTGTCTAGATCCGTCTCTTATCTATGCTTGAAGGGTATACTTTAGTGCGGCAAGAGAAAGAACAAGAACGTCGTAGGCAGCGGGTATGGATCTATGTCATCGCCCTATCTCATGCCTACTGAAATTTTATCTGACTGTTTGACTGTCTGTGGAATTAAATTCCTGTTTCAGGACCAGAAGAAACTTCAGGGACAACTGATCGCAGAACAAGAAGCACTTTATGGGTCAAAACCAAGCCCTTCAAAGACCCAGTGTGTAAAAAAAGCACCCAGGATGTCAACCGGAGGTGCAAGCAGTAAAAGACTTTCACTTGGAGGAACAATGCTTCACACTCCCAAACCTGATCCGCTTCAATCTGCGAAAGCTACTCCTCACTCACGCCCCATTAGGAAAAATGACCTGATGCACCAAAATCATGACCAACTCAATCCTCAATATGATGGCATTTCTGTTTTATCTGCAGGTAGGTTCTTATACTTCACTTTATGAGGAATAGATGCATATTTTTATTCTTCCCCAAGAACTTGGTAATGATGCTGTGTGTGTGTGTGTGTGTGTGGATAATTTATGCTTATCCTTTGTTTGGGTATGTTTTATGGTACCAGTTAGATTGTTTGTTGGAGTGTTTGTCTTATTTCCTTTTTCATCATTACTGTGCAGGTAGGAGAGGCTTGGATGTTGCCGGTCTCCCTGTAAAAAAACACTCATTTGGAAATGGAAATGTTCGTGAAGGAGAGTCACCCATGATGCGGATACCATTTTCACCCATCATCTCCACAGCACCATCAAAGGCCAACATGACAAAATTGTCGGATGATCCAAACATGACTCGTAGCGAGAAGATGCAGAAGACACTTCCAACCAAGAATCTGCAATTCAAAACTCCCTCCAAGACAACTTCAATGGCAGATGAAGAGAACAAAACGCCAAAGTCACTGCCGATTCGTGTCCCCACAACACCTTCAACTGTGTCAGTTCCGATGCAGACAGCCCCGACTCCGGCTCCTCCACCACCTGTCTCTTTTGGAGCCAAGGTGGCCGAACTGATTCCAGAAGAAATTGAATATTCATTCGAGGAAAGGAGAGCTGGTTTTGTGCTTCCTAAAACACACATAAGGCCAATGATACTGCAACTGCAAGTATGATCAGCTCTTAGGTGGACTTGAATGAATATGTTTTAGCATGCTTTTAGATCAGATGTCTACTATTCTTTTTGGTGTTTCGCGATGGGCCAAGTCAATTGTAATTGGCTTTACGGATTTGTGTACATTGTTTACGAGTACTGAATGATGAACTTGTCCTCTTCTGTTTGACGTGACCGCCGACCAGCTTGTCTGTCTGTTCAGGTGGTTTTGTTGTGGTTCTGTGGACTTGGTCGCTGAGAGAGAGAGAGAGAGAGAGAGAGAGAGAGAGAGATGCATTAACCTCGTCCATGCAGTTCAGTTGTTTTCGGACACTAATATCTGAATTAATTTATAATTGAAAAAATGAATGATGGGTGCAGGTGATGATCCTCTTGGAACAAAAATAAATTCTTTGTTTACTGTGGCATTAGCAGTAGATTCCTCAAAAGGAGTGGGTATTTAGCTCCAAGTTAAATTTCTTTAGTCAAACTTTAATTTAACTGAAAGACAATGAAGTTGTCAGTAGGTGGAGAAATGCAATGGCTATAACGTTAGCTTTACAGCTTTGAAATATTTCTTCTTGTTTAAGCTTTAAATATATAATTGAGGATTTCATATTTAAAATTAAAAAAAAAAATCTTCCCAAATTATTTAAATCATTCTTTTGTATATATTCAAGACGGACGTGAACCATTTTCTTAACCAAAATTTATACTTTGAGTTTTGCAATTAAAATAATAATTATTAATTAAATTCACAGTATTAAATTACATATTTAATTTAATATGTTTAATTTTTCATTTTCAACTTTATTTATTTCTCTTCTTTTTGCCTGCAAAATTCAACTATCACTTTTCAAGAATTTATGTTCTTAAAATTGGGATTTTTCCCTGTAATTCTCGCAATCTTTTTGTGAAATTCGGCGCCACCGTTGAATTCCCCTGCATTCTTTGCAATGGTGGAGAATTAAGCTACAGAGCTCTGTCTGTCACAGAGCAAACCCAGCAGTGGAAACTGTAGTCTTGGACTTTGATCTCTTTGCACTCGAATAAGGGTTTTAGGTTTTTGAGAAGGTTTTTAAAAGACCGAAGTTCATGCATTCGTTTTCCCATTTTTGGTTCTTTAAGTTGGGAAAGTTTTGAGTCTTTAATGGGTAGGCTTCGGTGTGTTTAGGGTTTTTAGGGCTTTAAGCTTTTGGGAAGTTTCTGGGTTTCTTTTCTGTTTTTAATTATTATTTATCTATGGAGGAGAAAGAGAGCTCTGGTTCTGGGGTTGGCGTGAAAGTTGATGAGGTCCCAGAGAGCTACCAGATAGGCCCAGGGACCGAAAATCCGACCCAATTAGGCGAGGGGCCCACCATGGCTGCTACGGCTGCCTCGCCGGTGAGTGTGGCGACGCCCGGTACGGGAATGAAGAAGAAGAGGGGCAGGCCAAGGAAGTATGGTCCCGATGGTGCCGTCTCGCAGGCATTATCTCCGATGCCGATTTCATCCTCGATACCACTTACCGGGGAGTTCTCAGCGTGGAAACGGGGTAGCGGGAGGCCCATCGAATCCGTCAAGAAGTCACATAAGCACGAGTATCAAAGCTCAGGTAATTAACGGTTAATGTTCTCGCTATTTGAATGTTATTATTTTCGTTTTTAAGAATCATGAATTTTAAAAAACAATAGAAGAAAAAAAAAAGAATCTTGAATTCTAGAACTGTTGGCTTTGTTTTTACTGTTACATTTGAGATCATGATCTGTTGTGATAGTTACTTGGTAGTTGGTCGGAAAGAGGCATAGCTGTCTGAAATTCCGTGACAAGGTTGTTAGTCACCCTTGATCAACATCAAGTGGAAAATCAACGCTAGTGGCTAGTGGTTTGGTTTTGTGGTGAATGATTTGATAGTCGGATTGGAATCGAGTTGTGCTGTGGAATTTAGGTGGATATGTTTTAAATTTGGCGTCCGGGAGTGGACCCTCATCTCAGATTCCCCGTCAGATCTAGAATTAATGTTAGCGGTAAGAGGGGTTGAGTTTTGTTGGGGTTGCCGTAAAACAAGGGAAGTTTTCTCCTTTGACTAGAATATTACAGTTCTTGCCTTTTCTGAGGGGAAGATAGCATAGGTGAGAAAACAAGCTTACAGGTTGTTGAATAGGTGAATTCCAGTACTTAGCCAATATGACCGAGATTGAACTGGTCTTCACTTAGTAATCAAATTTTAATGACCCACTGACTCAATTACAAGATGTTTGAAAAATCACACTAACTTGTCTGAAATACGAAGGAAGAGGGGATTGAAAAAAATCCGAGACAAAGATTAAATTTTGGGAAAATTTTATTTTTGAATAATTTTTATTTATTTATTTAATAACCGTGGGTGTCCGGACCAGCTTGCGCGCACCTCAACTAATCCTATGGGACCCTGAGTTAACAACCAGGTAAATCTCCAGTGGCCCTAAGGGGACTCGAACTGGTGACCATTGGGGAGCAAACCCAATGCCAGACCAGCTGAGCAATTATTTTTGAATAATTGCAATATATAATTTTCCTTTTCTGAACCATACTTCAAAGATTGGGTTATAATTCAACTGTAAGCAATTAATATAATTTCTGGCCTAGTACTTATCCAAAGGAAAAATCAGTGTGTTCTGAAATTAGCTTCTTGAAAGGTTAATTCAAATGACTAACTTGAGTTTAAAGGTAAAACTGATTTGAAAGCCAGAACTAATTGAAATGGAGACTAATATTTTTATAATGACCAGTATACCCCCACAAAATTAAGTGAACAATTCTAAACTTCTTATTAATCATGAGTTTTATCATGCACATGTTATCTGGACCAGATTCTTCTTAGAAGATATCATAATATCCTATTGGGTATTTCAACTGGGAGCTAGAATTGATGGGAGACTCTAGGTAGAAAATCTTTGACAAATGACGGTCAGTTTCGAAACCATTCTTATTTACCAAAAGAAAAAGTTAAAAATTTTTCTGTCATGAAGTATAGAAGTACCAACTATAGCCAGCTGAATGATTAGGAAAGAGAGAGGTAGGGAATATTAAATCTTTTTTATCTTTATTTTTTCCTAGCTTATTTGTGGCTGATCTTCTCATTTTTAATTTTTCATTGGATTAGTTTGTGAAACATTTATCCAGGCTTACTTATATCTTATACTGTGTTCTGTTCATTAGACTTCTTAAATTGTGATCCTATCATTTTTCCAACTTCATCGGATTGATAACTAAATGAGAGACTCATTTGTTTGTTAATCAAATTGCTTCATCTGATTGATAACTAAATGAAATGCTCATTTGCTTTTTAATCAAATTGGAAATGAAAATGAAGAAGTAATTTTTGATGAGTAAAAATGGTAACATAATTTGGTCAGCTGCTAATTTTGGATTTTTTTTTTTATGTGAATAATGATCCAGATTTGAAGAGCTAATATCTATATTAATAGTCAAATGAGAGACCCCTTGTGGTTTTACTGATTTTTTTCAGCATTTTGTATTGTAGGTGAGAGAATTGCATACTCTGTTGGTGCAAATTTTACTCCCCATGTGATCACTGTTAATGCTGGTGAGGTAGGCCCTGACAAATATATGTGAAATGAAACCTGGTGTTGGTCGCTAAATTTCCAATTTCCAATGATTGATTTCATTGTTAGGGATTTGTTGGAATGTGGTTCTAACTATTGTTTTGTGCCAGCTAGCATGTTTGAATGGGAGGTCTTATCAATGGCATAAAGTTTCTTATTCCTAGACACATGGATATATAGCTTATGTAGAAACTGTTGCCAACGGCCCAACACTGTTACAAAATACTTACGAAAATTTATGACATCAAGCTTGTGAAATCCCTTTATGTATGTGTGTGTGTGTGAATGCTAGAAGTAAGATGATTGATAATTCCTTATTTGAAATATTTTTATGGTGACTTTGTCTGCTACTTTGCAAGTATTTAGTGTTAATTTGTCTTGGACTTCTCTACGTTTCTTATATTCCTTCTGGTTGTTACAGGATGTTACAATGAAGGTTATGTCCTTCTCCCAACAAGAATCCCGTGCTATATGTATTCTTTCTGCAAATGGTACAATTTCAAATGTTACACTTCGGCAACCTACTTCTCTAGGAGGTACTTTAACATATGAGGTATGGTCCTATATCCAACTTCCAAGTGATTTGGTATGAGTTGTATGCAACATTTAAATTACTAATGGATGCTTTTATATGCAGCTCCATTCGAGCACCTATTTTGTGAATGCTGACGTAGCCTTAGATCTTGAATTTCAGTGTTTTTCCATGACTACTGTATTTTTGTTGATGTGCATGAGCACCACATTATTGATATATTTAAGCCACTAGGCATGACTTTCATAATGTTTGGCACCGTCTGCCATGTGTAATTTGCGTGCCACCGGACGCATGTTTGTGTGCACCACCATATACGCAAGTCATGGCTGTGTGATAATCATGGCATATACTGTCTCGTTTAGAACTAAACACAGTTAAAAGCCAAACCCAAGACCATCTTACGTATACCTCACTGCTACAGTTTCAATATGTAATTAAAGAGTATCTAGTTGCTTTTTGGAGCCTTTTTTTAAAGTAAGAAGATAATTTATTAATATCGAAATAGGCATAGGCTAAGTATACAAGAGAATACTTCTAGTTAAGAACTAGAAATGGGTAAAAGGAAACCATGAAAATTTAGACTATTAAAATCTATAACAATGTCCCGCATGAATGTCTTCAAGAAAAAAGTTCTTAGATTCTTCCAAAGAGCGCTCCCGATCCTCAAAACTTTGGTCATTCCTTTCCCTCTAAATGCACCAAAGTAGACAGATGGGAGCCTTTTTTTTAAGTAAAAGTAAAATCTTATTGATAGGAAAAGGCAGAGCCCAAGTATACATGGAGTATATGTCGAATATGCCTAATTACCACTAAGCACTAGTGAGAGATACAAGCAAATCATGAAAATTGTTCTCATTAAAAGTAATGGCCAAAGCCGAAGAGAGTAAAGTAAGATAAAAAAATCTCTTCAGCTCATCCAAAGAACGTTCCCTGTCTTCAAAGCACCTTTTGTTTCTCTCCATCCACAAACACCACATAATGCAATGAGGGATCATTCTCCATACAGCAGCAATGTGGACATTTCCCCTAATAATTGTCCAGCACTTAAATATGTCTATAACTCTTCCAGGCATAACCCATGCCACCCAAGTCCGATTAAGGATCTCATTCCATAAACACCAGGCCACTTCACAATGTAACAAAAGATGATCCACTGATTCCCTATCTTTCTTGCACAAAAAGCACCAATCCACAATGATAAGACCACGTTTCTTAGACCTGTACTTATCCTCACCTGTAATCTCCTGAAAATTTGATGCAAATTAGACATTGTTGGTACTCTTGACCCTTGTCTTCTTATGTCATTCAACCATGGGGATGCTCTTCAAGTTATCTCGATCATAGCTCATGGGTCAAATTTTGTTTATTGGTTGGGTTTAAAAATGTACTACTTCAAGACTTGGTTGACGTGGATATGGGGAAAGAGTTGCCAAACCTATGCTGTTCTTGTGACTATTATCAACTCAATATCGTCATATTCACCATGCAGTGTCTCCATGTGGGAAAATTATGAATTGACTTTCTGTAGTAAAGCAAAATCTCTGGAAGGGTTTTCCATATATAGCCCAATCTTGTGATCCTTTTTCTCCATCGATGGTTTATCTGATGATCCTTTTTGTCTATCGATGGTTTATCTGATAATCCTTGATAATCTTTGGTTTAGAATTCATTTTTTTCCCGGATAAGGTTTAGAGCTCATTTAAAAGACACTGATCATCCATTGAGCTCGCTTATCCAAAGGCCACAAGCAGGGTGTGGAACTGTGTTGACTTCCCAAAATTCCAAAAAAACCCTAAAAATTAACTTTTTAAAGATCTTTTTTATAAGATAGGCTTTATGAAAACTAATTTTGCCCCCATAAAAAAGATCATTTTTGTCTCTCCCCCCCCCCCCCCCCCCCCCNGTATTTCACTCTCCTCCTTTTGAAGGTGGAGGTCTCATTTTCACATGCGATGGGGGCTGGATTAGTCGATCGTTTCCTATCTCATCACGCCATGAAGCTTTTCTGTTTATTTTTACAGGGTCGATTTGAGATACTTTCTTTGTCTGGTTCTTTTATGCCTACTGAGAATGGAGGGACAAAAAGTAGATCTGGTGGGATGAGCGTCTCTTTGGCTGGACCAGATGGTCGAGTGGTTGGCGGAGGACTTGCTGGTTTATTAGTAGCTGCTGGCCCTGTGCAGGTACAATTGTTTATTTTTTATGTGGCCCTATGACAGCTTATGAATTTGTCACTCATGCATGTACATAGTACATATGTATGTAGGTAGCTATGTTTACTTTTCCTTTTTTGAGCAAGATAACAGGGTATTAGTAGAAAATAAAACTACAAAAGGAGCAGGTGTGGGATGCTAACACACCTGAATCCAGTTAAAACAGTTCAAGAAATAAACACTAAACGGGAAATGGATCCAAAATGCTCTAGTGCTATAATTTCTTGATGAAAAGGCCAAGAAGAGTTCCATCTTGATGGCAATTTATGAAGTAGTCTGAAAATTGGACTGCTGATAATTGTCTGCTGCAGATGAGATCTATAGTGAAAGAGGGTGCATTAACAAGGATTGCGATGAGGTGGTCGATAGAAATCATCTTTCCCCCACCCTTGGTTAAAGAAAAGAGAGAACCACTCCAACATTTATTAAGGACGTCAGAAAGGACCCTTGAAGGGAGATCTGGACAACGTAGGATGGGGCTGTGAGTGATCCTCCCACATAGTAGATCAGGTTGGTTGAGGGGCGCATGGGTGGCAGAGAGGGAAGGGCAGTGGTAGATCGACCTTCAAAACTCCCACTGAAAATTAGAAGAATAAAATTAAAAAGAGAGAGAGAGAGCAGAGTAGAAGAGAAGGGGAAGGTAGGAGCTTCTCCCTCCTTATGGCGGATTCAACATGGAGGATACTCAGTAGAGAGTTTATTTCAAAGAGTTTTGGGGGAGGGCACATATGAATGTGTTTATGTGTAGATGAAATACTTTTCCCATACCCCAACCCCCCTTAAAAAAAGTATTTAAGGATGTGTTTGGATACTAAGGTGATCTGAGTTGATCTATGAATAGTAGTGTTTTGTGAGGTCCATTGAGATATGTTTTAGGGGATGTTTGGTAATAATTCTTGTTTCGTCTCGTCTCATCTCATCTCATTCCCAAACATCATTAAAACACAAACACTTTCAAACTAATCATCAAAACTTTTTCAAACTAATCGTTACAATTTCTCAAAACTTTCAAACAAAAAATAATAAAAAAAATTCAAATTTTTTAAATCTCTAGATAAAAATGATATTAAAAAATTATATTCTAACAATATTTTAACTTTATAATATTTTTTATTCAACTTTTTCTCTCATTTCCCAAAATCTAAAAAATATTTAACTCAAACTATCTCACTACTATTCACAAACTATCTTATTACTATTCACAAAATTCTCATATCATCTCATTCATCAAGCATCCCCTTAATGTAAATAAGTTGAGATTTGTGTTTGAATGTATAAAGTAGGTTTAGATGGGTTTTAACGTTTTTATGGGAAATTGAAAAAATATTGGGTCCCATCAATAATTGAGTTGAGATGACTTTGACAACCAAACATAACAAAAGAGTCGTGTTTTGATTCTTCCGTACTGTCGAAATGCATCAGGTTATTGTGGGCAGTTTTCTACCCGGGCACCAGCAAGAACAGAAGCCCAAGAAGCAGAGAATTGAGCCTACATCGGTTATTGTGGGCGGTTTTCTACCCGGGCACCAGCAAGAACAGAAGCCCAAGAAGCAGAGAATTGAGCCTACATCAACTATGACCCCTATTCATGCCAATCCTCTCTCTACTGAAGAAACAAACGGAGTCTATGGGAAAGAAAGGCCCGTTCTCACGTCTTCTACTGCCTTTCATGGAGACAATTCAGCTTCTCTGAACCCACATTCAGGGCTTTAGGAGCTTGGCTGATGACACACGACTTCTACGCCAAAGGCCCCTGCTGAGTGATTTGCAAGGTTTCTTGTTGATCATGTTCACTCCTTGTACCCTAATTGTCTTGATTTTTTTCCTGAACCCTTCAACATTTAGGCTCACTCAAATTTGTTTGACACCGGTATAAATTTGATCGCCATTTGCTGAGAACAAAGTAAAAACTAGGATTCGATGTAATGTTGGTTTTAACCCCCACAAGTCTACTTTCTCTATAGGTATTAGGTAGAACTTCTAATGATTAGGCCTATCATGTGTCTGTTGTCATGATGTATTTTCTTCATAATGTATTTGCTAGTGTTGTCTACTCATTGGTGTAACATTTATAGATGTATGAAACCTGGTATCTCATTGTATTTTTCTGATTTAGTTCTTTGTATCTGAGATTGAATTTTGTTGTGTTTTTCAGCGATCTGTATTTGATAAAAGTTAATTGTGTTGGGTTGAAATATTATATCAGTTTTGGGCAACACGTTCCATGGAATTTCCGCTTAAGGGGTATTCTGCTTTTAACACAAAAACGCATTTGCGCGAAACCCCTGCAGTGATAGAATCGACTAGTTATTCAAAGGGAAACGCCCCAAGACGGTGGAGCCTGCTGGGTAGAAACAACTTGCTAATTTACCAATAATTAGTCTGATAATTGTCTACCTATCCATTCATGACTTTAGACTTGATGTCCAAGACCCTTTTTTTTTTTTTTTTTTTTTTTTTTTTTTTTTTTT
>QEOT01000490.1:75062-94680 GCA_003123785.1 Pterocarya stenoptera
TTTTTTTTTTTTTTTTTTTTTTTTTTTTTTTTTTTCTAGGAGTTCAAAGGGAAGAGATATGCTATACATTAACTACTATTCACCCCACACTCCACACTTGATGTAGCTTTTTCTCTTCTTTTTTTTTCTTTTTTTTTTTAATATCAGACTTATCACTCTAATTTCAATCTCTCTAAGGATTCTGACTAAGCAAATAGTTGAATGGACATGGGCTTCCCGAAATCAAGTACGAGCTGTCTCCACTCAAAAACTTAATATAAAAGCCGACCCCTAGGTACAAAGAACTCTTTCTGATTCCTCAAAACTTACACACAAACTACTAAGAAGATATACTAACTTTAGCATCGGAGAATTCCCTGTCTCCACCAAATTAGGCTGTGTTTGGGTAACGAAAGTATTCCAACACTTCTCAACACTTTTCGTACGGATGAGGAGACTTCACATGCCAAATAACATTTAAAGTATTTTCAAACATATTTCAACATTCTTCTCTTTACACAACACAGACACTGTTTGCACTCTCAATACTGTGTTTCACCCATTTCGGCCGAGATCATGTCAATGTGCGAATGCCAGTGTGTGACGGAGAGGGAGAGGGAGGTTCATGGTGGCTAGGTCTGCGAGAGGTGGTCGTCGGTGCGATCGCTTGGGTGGCCGCTTATGGCGGCGCAAATGGACAAAAACAATCAAAACCCATTTCGGTTGGGTTACCACAAGAGAGAGAGAGCCACGTGTGAGAGAGATCGGTGGTGGTTGGGGAAGTCGTTGGCTTGAGAGGGAGTCGCCGGTGATAGCGGTGAGGCTGGGAAGCGCACGGCGTTGGGGAGAATCGGGTCAGAGGAGAGAGAAAAAGTGAAAAAAGACGGAAGGGGGCCAGCGTACTTAATGACAAGCACATATGGAGATATATATATATATCTCTTAATTTAGAATATCCAAATCCAACTAGGAAAGTAGGCATTACACGTCTTACTTAGTTTGAATTCTGCATGTGTTGACAAGAAGAGGAGAGATGGAGAAGAAGGATTTGCCGCTTTTGGATAAGTCGGGTGTTGCATGGACATACGTCATCAGGAGGGTCATGAAGATCATCGATGTTCCATTTTCTGCAACTTCGATGTATTGGCCGTTGAGGTCTTTCGTGTGTTGCCATAGCTCAGACGCTGTGTAGGTTCCACATGCTATTTATACGGCAACTTCCCCATCTTTATTTATTTTCTCATCCCGGTTTCCATAGCTAGCTTCGCTTTCTGCCATCGTTTCTAGCCTGCGCTCAAATAGCGGCGTCAAAGTCAAAGACGGACTTTAAATAAAAAAATAAAGCTTAGCCACAGTACTCTTATAAGGAAAAAATATATAATGAGAAGCCATTGCACACCTAACGTGTCTCCACCAAGTTTAAAATTTTAAAGCCAAGTTCTCTTTTAGAGAGAGAGACCAAACGATGAGAGAGAGACTTGATGAGAGAGATGAGAGTGAGTGCAAAGATGAAGAGAGAGCCAAAGAGAGAGAGAGAGTGATGAGAGATGAGAGAGCGAAAATGAGAGAGATAAGAGAGAGCGAAGATGATAGATGCAAGAGAGAGAAGATGAGAGCAGAGATGAGAGATGAAAAAAAATTGAATGGACCAGAAACAGTCACGAGTGCAAAATGTGTATTGCTATAATGACTGCTACGTATCATTACTGAAAAAAAAAAATCTATCAGTAAACCAAGAATGTGGCTGAGAAATTAAGAGCCGTATACGCCCATCTTTAACGCCGCTATTTGTGCACAGACCAGAAACAGTGGCAGAAACCGAAGCTACGGAGACGAGGATGCTGTCAAGATTGAGAGATCGGGGAGCCAAAAAGGACAGCCAAGTTGAGTATGGGAAAAGCGATTAATTCTCGTTGCAGAGAAAACCCGAAGCCGAAGAAGAACGTGATGGAAGGTCGATCCATGTATACCGGCCACCCAACATGCCTCAATAGTTCAATGATGGATTCCAAATTTCCATGCAGTACAGGTGATGGCAAAATCTCTATATCCGACAGGCTTTGCCATAAATTAGATCTAGCGGATTAATTCCAGCTCTTGCTTCCATTCATGTGATTATCAATACTTACTCGAAAAAATATCTGGGCATTAGCTCACTAATTGTCATCACTTCCTGAAACTAAATCCGGGCATTAGCAAATTTATAGAACAAAAATATCAGAAAGTTTAACCAATGACTGTCTAACATTAATACTTGCATATAAAAAAAACATCAATTAAAATGAAGAAAAATGAGAGCAAATCTACACACGTAGCTGATTTCATTTGGCCCCACAATATACAAAATGTCAAAAACAAATATTCTTTATCTCTAGTTGCATAAGGAATGTGAAGACAAACTTCTATTCTTGTCTGAATACAACCACGACAGGAATTGACGAAGAACAGTGCTTTCAGATGCTGCATTTTCAAATCTGGCAAGTTGATTTGAAGGATTGTATAAGAAAAGGAAGCACTTGCCAAGACTGAAACTGATATAGACAATAATTCGATCTGCCTCGTGGCCCAACATCTCTGCAGTTAGTTCCCTCCATTCAGTTTCTCTTCCAATTCATCATAGTTCCCATTTCTGGGACTAGACAGTATGAAAAAATTTACTAAATCTGCAATGTATTAAATTCTCAAACTCAATGAGAACTCGAAGACAGCTGAACTCAAACTTGTAACCGACTTTGGTAAGAAGCTATCCATGTACGAACTATTGAAAAAGCGATTTCTACCACGGCAGTCAGAATGAATATAAAATAATCTACAGCATATCAGCTTGTAAATTTTCAGCAACTTTCCGGATCCGTTCTATAACTATAGGAATATCCTCTTCAGATAAAGTAGTAAAACAACATCTGAACCATCCTGGTTCTATGCAGTGAAAAGCAGACCCAGGAGTTACATTGATCTTAGCAATATTCAACAGCATTTCCCATAACTCAAGTTCCCCTTTCTCACTATAGGAGGGAATTAATTTACTCATGTTAGCCCAACAATAGAAACCAGCGCTACTCATTGCACACTCGATCCCTAATTGTTTCAAACCTGCAACAAACAAATCATGCATTTTCTGTATCCTCTTTTTGCTGGTATTAATATATGTCAGGGTGAATCTGGTATCTGAAAGCATTGAAGTTAGTAGCCTCTGGGTTGGAGCAGAAATTGAAGAAAACCTTGCTAACCTTTTAGCAGCAACCAAAACAGTGTCATTAAAAGAATAGATCACCCCAACTCTAAATCCAGGAAGAGCGAGATCTTTCGACAGACCATATACTATATGAATTCTTGTTTTATCAATATCATCTGAGTCGAGAAGTTCAGCCATGCTTACGTGCTCCTCAGTTCCATACACGGACCCAGCATATAATTCATCTGATATAATATGGATGTTCTTCTCTTGGGAAAAGTCTAAAATATCGTCAAGTGTTTCCCGAGGAAGCAAATTGCCAACAGGATTGCCAGGATTGGAGAGGAGAATCCCACGAACTTTTACTCCTCGTTTTCTTGCCTGATTAAATGCTTGATCAAGAGATGTGATACTTATAATGAAGTTGTCAGTGTTGCGACAGTGAACTGGTATTAATTCCACTCCAGTGCGCCATCTTATATCCCTGTCAAAACTGTAGATTATTTATTAATTAGCTTCCACAGTAGATTTGAGCATAGAAAACTCAGAGCAGGGGGGAGGGGTTTGGTTTATTTGTTGATTCAAAAGTAGGTCTTATCCACCGATATCTGTTTTCATGAATGTGATATTACCCAGAATAATAAGGCGTGGGTACAAGAAATGCATTTCCCGGGTCTGCCAGACAGAAACTAAGTATCTCAAGAGCAGGAGTAGCCCCACAGGTCAACACCATCTGCGAAGGGTCAAATGAGACTGCTGGTCCCATGACCTGAGACATGAAACCTGCCATTGCCTGCAACATACAGAAAAAATCATATTAATAAAAATAGCAACATCACAAGCTTCAGAGAATTCATAAGATTAATTAAATATATTAATCACACCAGAAGCCATTATAAACAAGAAACTGGTTATTTACTATTCAAAGCTACCTGGACTAAGATTCTAACTGCAAAATAAAACTTCACTCCTGGAGATGCCAGCTAACTCGGTGGAAAGTCTTCCAGTGCTATTACCAGAGACCTGTAATCCAATCCCGCACTTTCACCATGGGGAAAGGTTTATTGTAGGGAAAGGATTTACCTCATGCAGCACCGGCATTGGACCAAAACAAAATCACTCTCATCTCAACCAGAATAACGGACTTCAATTTTCCATTTCTTTCTTCCGTTTTTTTTTTTTCTTTTGGCATGTGAAGGGCATAGGAATGACTAAGAGCATCCACATTGGCTTGGCCAAATGAGAAGATTGGCTAAAATTTGCATAATTGATGTCAAAAACACCCCACATTGAATTGGTCAAACCTAAAATAATTTAGACTTTTGCTACAATGGTTGGCCAAAGATAGAGAACTACAATTGATTCACCAAATATTAAAATACTAATTTCTCACTTCAACTACAATTGTTTTCTAGGTGTAGATTTTTTATTGACATTGAAATGTGTATGTTGCTAGATATTTGGTTAGTGATTAAGAAATTTAGATAGAAATTTAGATAAGTTTAATCTCAATTTTTGGTTATTAGCATTAAATGACCTTTGAAAATATGATTTTTTTAATATTAATTTAATTAGAATAAAATTATTATTAATATTAAACTGGTAGAATTATAAAATGTCATACAAATAAATTAAATTAATATATTATTAATTTAATAATATTTTGTTATTATATAGAGAGTGAATGGCTAATCCAATGTGGGTATTAAATTTAAATGGAATAGGCAAATGCATAAAAGTGTGATATTGACTAAATTTTGAAGATGCATTGGACCAAGCCAATGAGAATGCTCTAAATCAGCAAAATAGGGGAATGATTTTCCATCCAAATACAAAACATGGATATAAATCAGCAAATGGGTTTGCATGTCAAGTCCATCTTAATCTATCTCAAGCCAATCATTGATGGGACTCACTACTTTTTCAACTTCCTATAAAAAGTTAAACATATCTCAACCTACTTCATATATTCAAACACATCTCAATGGAACCCACAAAAACTACTATTCACAGATCAACTCAGATAATCCGAAATCACCTCAGCACCCAAACGCAACCTTAAATTCAAATTTGTAGGATCTACTCGTTTCTTTTTAAATCTTCTGTTACAAAATTCTAAACAGCTTTTAATCTTAGATTCAAGCAAGACACTGGTGATAATAACGAGTGTACTAAAATTTAAAGAAAAAAAGGAATAGATAAAATGGCTTAAATTCACAATGAGCAAATTCAAGCTAATTAAATGCTGATACCAATCATCACTTAACAAAGAACACTTGAATGTCTCACACTAATTTACTACTGAAGCCAAAATAGCATCAGTTACAACAATCCCAAAAAGTAAAATCTTCACTTTCTTTGTTTGAAATGAATAGAGGTATAAAATTTTACCACTTTTAACTCCATTAGTCCATCGAAAGGTTGGTACGCCGCGATTCCACTAATACTCAAATCACCGCCGTCACTTCCTATTACGGAATCCTTCACGTTCTCCGAAAACCATTTCTCAATTAAATCAAAACAGAGCTACAATCATCCAAAAAAGGAAAAACACGTAATTAACATAAACCCAAACCACCAAAATATAAAAGTAGAAGGAGTTTTTTAGAAAAATCAACTAAACGAGCAAAAAGCTCACTCTGTTTTCCGACAACCCTAGCTGGATAACCCCATCCGGATTATGGAACCTGTCATAAGCATCCTCCGAAACCTTATCCAAACCGATATAATATGGCGAATCGTTCGGTTTCGCAATCGAGCTCGCTCTAGATGAGACCTGGACCCTGCCTATGGACCCGCGGCTCGACAAATTGGACCTCGAAGAAGAGCGTTGGAGCTCAGCGAGGTTAGGAGAGGACTGAGACGGCGAAATATGGTTCGAACCGGACTTAGGAGAACGGTGCCGTTTAACGTAGAGCTGGAAGAAGTAGAACAGCGCGCAGGGGATAAGAGAGCCCAAGATAAGGCCTCCTCGGCCTTGAACTACGCCTTGTAAAGGCACTATGAGGCGCATGGCGGTGGACCCGGCGGATTTTGGGTTCGTGGTCTGGTCGGCCCGCCGGGAATGGATGCGGTCTCGGGTGGTCCGTCGGAGTGGAAAGTTTGGTTGTTTTTGGTAGATGAAATGTGGATGAGAGAGGTGTTTTAACGTTTATCGGTATTGGGCTTAGCTACTCTTACACGGGATGGTAAGATGAAAAGTTTTTAATCGCAAAAAAATTAAATAAAATATTATTAAAATATTATTTTTTAATATTATTATTATTTTAAAATTAAATTTTGATAAAGCAATTTCGCGCATCAACGGCTTACCAAATGTTGTGGTGAACTAAGTGGATGCCATTAAAAAATAAAACAAAAATAAGAAAAAGAAAGAATGAAATAAAGAGAAGAAAAGAAACGTAATCATTTTCTTTCACCATCTCCCCTCTCCCAAATCTCATAAATCCCTTCATCTCCCCTTCAATCAATCTTCTTTGCGCGCAACCCACCTCTGCCATTCCTTTATTGTTTTCCAGTGAAATTGGGAAAAGGTACTGTGTACAGTGCTGGCCACCACAGATTGTTTTTGCCTTCATCCAAATTTTTCCCAACAAGAAAGATTATAGTGTTAAGAGTAAAAAGAGTAGGGAACAAAGAAGCCTAAAGGCCCAGGTAAGGGGCCAAAGCAAGAGCTAGGAGCCAAAGGAGGAGCTAGGGGCCAAGGTAGATGAGGCCGTGATTTCAAGGAATGTTGGCCAAAGTTAATGATAGCTGCCAAGAAAAATTGGAAAAGGAGGGCATGCGCAGCAGATTCTGTAGAGTAATCAGGTTCTGGGTGCCCCATAAAAGGGAGAGAGTTCTTCTGCAGAGAGGTTTTTTTCCTTATTCAGCTTCTCCTTCGAAACTAGATACACAGAGAGCTTGAGTGAAAGCTTTCTTTCCAGTAGATTTATAAGCAGGATTACAATTGTATAGCGAGATATGAGAGGCCATGAGAGACTGTAAACAATAATATTATAATGGATCTCTCCTCCCCAAACACTCGTGGATGTAGGCATTATGCCGAATCACGTAATATTTGTGTTCCTCTCTTTATTTTCGCTACACTTACATTTTCTATTCATCTCTATAGATGTACACACCGACACCATACTGCCACACTGGCACCCAGCTGGGGGCTCTTAACAATACCGACCGAGGCGTAAATCAATCAAGTGGGTCAAGAACGACTCTTTCTACCCTTCCAATTTGTTAAGCGATTTTTCTGAAGAGTAGCCCTACAACTGCCAAAAACTCCATTGCAGTAGCCACTTGAGAAAACTACTATCTAACCCACTACCATGGACAAAAGGACTAACCTAGACAAATAATAATAATAATAATAATACAAAAGCTACAATTGGAGGCAGAGGAATATCAACATGGAAATGAAAATTAAGCTATAATAGATGCCTAATCAATCTTGTATGAAGGGTACTTTTGCAACAATAAATTCTCTGAAGCTACATCTCACTGTGGCTCACCGGAGTCCGAGAATGTAAGATCTGACGAAGGTGAAGACCTTGCGGACCCCTCACTCTCTGTCATCACCAGGAATGAGGATGTCTCCACCTTACGACAGTTCTCCAAACACTTGGACTCCGCCTCGCCAACAATGTGGGTTCGGTTTGCCTCAATTTCCTGCTTGAACGGACTCGCTTCTCCCTCTTGCCCTACTTTTATGAGTTGGCCAATCTTTCACAAATGGTTTCGAGCTTTGCGTCCACCGATGAATGAAATTAAATGCACCATTTCATTAAATGGTACAGGTGTACCTGTTGGTACACTGTCTGTCCACCAAGTTACCTTCATCTAGATTTTTCCTTTGAAATTTAAAAAAGTTAAATTGTTTATTATATTTATAACCATATTAGGTACAAGTGGTTTGGCGCACCAAACCACGTACCAACTTTGACATGGTTTTTTTTATTGAAAAAATAAATAAAAGAAAAAAAATTTTTGAGAGAAGAATAAGGTACTATGCCTCACGAAAATTATTTTCGTCTTCAATTTGCATCGTTTTATTAAACGGATGCCTTATATGTCAGTATCGATGCATTGTTTGGTGTGTAAACTCGCTTGCAAGAAAATTTTTCCTATATTTTAAGTAAAAATTTGAATAAATTGTAATAATGAGATGAGATGAGATGAAACCGTTTCTGTATACAAATTGGGCCTTAAAACATTGGCAATGGTCTAACCATTCTCAAGTTTAAAATTTGGCTAAAAGTTGAGGTTTTGGCTAAAAGTCATTGAAGATATTAATGTATATTGGATTATCCATCTCAAAGTCAAAATAATAATATAATATTATGTATTTTAATAATAGTATTTTTTTAATAATTTTTTTTATATTTTGTAAATACACTCCATATATTAATTAATAATTTAATTTTTATTTAAAATTATTGTTTCCTAACTATTTTTTATACCAACTTTATTATCCAACATAATATAGCCTTGTTTACAAAAAATAATTCTTAGAAAACCTAGATATAATATAGTCTTGTTTACTAATGAAAGTTTTAAAAAGATTTAAAAGAATTGAATAAAGTATTGTTGATTATTTGTAAATAAAATATGGATTTGGTTGATGAATAATGACTTTACAACTTTGGAAATTCTTTTAAAGTTACTGTAGCTCAAGTCTAAGCTAAAAGTGTTTAACTAGTCCAATGAAGGTCATTTATACAAAACTTAGCTATATTTTGAATTTCACTGACATTTGACTACTCCAATGTCAGTGCTCTTAGCCCCGTTTGAATTACAACCAACTATTGTATATCTCATTTCAATGTTAAAATATTATAAATAGAAATCATTTTCAATTTCAAATTTTAATTTTTTCATCTAATCGTTATAATTTTTTCAAATCTTTAAAAAAAATACAAAAAATAAATAAAAATGTATAGTATAATAATATTTTAATTTTATAATATTTTTATTCAATTTTTCTCACTCATTTTTCAAAATCCTATAAAACATCTTGACTCAAATCATTCATTGCTATTCACAACTTCTTATCACATCTCATCTTAACATCCAAATGATGCCTAATAGTACCCATTTCTTTTGCAACTATTTAAAAATAGATAATGATACACTTATGGGTGTAATCAGTCCAGCACAGTCTGGTTTGGGGTCATGAATCGAAAATTCTGATCCATCCTTTACCCGGATCGAACCGTTACCTATCAATCTGGTTGGTCCAATTAGTCTGATTTGGTCCATATGATCTATGAACATTTTTTTCATTTTTTCTTTTTTTGATAGATAATTTAATACAAAAAAGTAATTAAATCAATAAAATCATAATTAAGTAAACTCTTTAATGTGGATTATATAACTAACTCAATAAAAAATAATTATTTATATTTATATTTATAATATAAAGAGTTACTAACTTAGTATTTTAGTAAAGTATGTATTTACATATAATAACATATATTATCATACAATTTATCATATAATATATTAGTTAATTGATAACATATATTATTTTATAATTTAAACTGTCAATGGTGATATGTTAGAGAAAATTACATAATTAACTTATACAACTACTATATAAATAATATATTGTATATAAAAGAAATTTTAAAAATTATATATAAGTAATTCGGTCGGTTTTGGTACAGTCTAGTCCAAAAAACCACACCCCGGGTCAGACCAAAATTCAAATTTTTTAGACACCATGAACTATGGGTGATACCCATATGGTGCGGGGCGGGGTGGACCCTTCCCCACACCCCATTCTGCACCATGTGGAGACAAGCTTTTCCACCCTACCCCTAAGAGGCGGGGGCGGGGTCGAAAACCTCATCCACCCTGCCTCTCACCCAAGCCAATACTACCCCATTCCCCATTTGGTCTAAAAGTTATTTCTGGGTCCAGAAATATTTTTTAGACCAAAATTATAACATAATTAAAATTGTTAATTAAAATTTATAAATAGAACAGAAATCTAAAACTAATAAAATAGTTTTTAAACTCATTAGAGTTGTATTTTGGATTGTCTGGACCTCTTAGACCAATATTTATATAGAAAGCAAAGACAATACAATAGTTATACTTAAGCAATGTTGACTTTATACAAATTCAAGTCTTCAACACATTACAAATATTTATATAATTTTATTTTTTTATATATAATAGGGCGGGCCCCGTTAGGGTCAACCCGCCCCCGCTAGGCTTTCTCCCTGCAGGCTAGGGCAGACTAGGGTAGGGTAGCGGGGTGCGAGCCCCCACTGCCCACCTGGAATGGAACAAGACCGAGTAGGGGTGAATTCAGTCCAATCCAAAAAAAATTTCACCCCTAGATACACTTACAATTATTTTTACAACTATTTTACTACCCACTTCAAATTAATTAATGTAATTATGCCATTTCATTCAAAAGTATTTTTAATTTCACCTAAATACCCTTCATTTTAAATAGACTTATAAATAATTGAAAATTAGTCGTAGGTTTATTATTAAGATATTTGGTTGTGGTTTCTTTGGATCGTCTCCATTAATTTTTTTTGTTCATTTTTAAATTGAGTTTTATCTATCTCTAATAAAAGAGCAAGTTTAAACCTTACCTCTTACTTATTCATGTGATGTCTTGGATAAAAAGGTTCCTATACATATGTCATGTTGGACTGAAATGTTCTTACTACAGATGGTGATCCGACCAAGGTCTCCTTACAAGAGACCTAGGTTAGGTTAAAATGCCCTTGTCATATATCCAAATGACTTAAATACCCCTAAAACAAATCGAATTAGACAAACGCAACCCTGATCCAAACCAAACTAGCCGATGATAACAAGAAATCTCCAAATCAGTTTCATCTTCTTCTTCATCTTCTTTCACACTCCCCATTCTCCTTCTACCATATTCTTGTTCTTTATTCTTCTATTATCTCTCTTCTCTTTTTACTTTAGTCTTCTTCTTTAGAGGAATTGTAGAGCATGCTTGTTTGTCAACTATGGGACAAACCACTCTAGAGATGGACAATTGCATCGACATGATTGAATTTGACTAGGGGTGTAAAAAAACTGAAAAATCGATTTAGACCAGACTGGACCGAACCGGTATATTCGGTCAGGTTTGTAAGAAATCCAGCGTGGTAGCTGTTTTCATATTTTAAAAACCGGCTTAAACCGAATCGGACCGATATATATATTTATAGTTTTTATATATTATATTATATATATTATATACTAAATTGCTAATTAATGTAACATGAAATTATAATTTTATTATTCAAGTCTATCAATCTTATAATATAAATTTAATATAACATGTGATATAACAAAAAATTAATCTTATCATTTTTAATGCAACATTTGATATAACATAAACATTAATATTCAGTTATTAATATAAACTTACTTTTGATATATATATAAAGGATAAATTCAATACTATGCTAGTATATGCTAATTATTATAAAATAATGCACTTATACTATAATATAAATACACTAATAGTTTGTATATATAAATATCATATTATTACGAACATAGATAATCCATAAAACTGGACCGGACCGAAATCGAAAAAATCAGAAGTTTTGGTTTCTGTAGTGAATCGATCCAGTATCGGTTCTTAGATTTTTAAAATCGGTATATACCGGTTTAGTTCTAAAAAGCGTATAAAACCGAACCGAACCAGACCGGTTATACCCTAAATTTGACCACAACGCAACCCAAGGCTACAACAAAGATGGAAATATAGAGAAACAACTAGAAATATCTTCACTTTCACACTAAAAACCCACAATGTTGCTATTGTCATGGGTCTGAGATGAAGATTTATGGTGGATATCTCTAACGTCGGTTTGATGGTTTTGAGATGGAGACTTTTTTTATTGGTATTTGTATCGTCAGCTTGCTGGTTCTGATATGGAGATTTCTATCGTGGCTTTGATCAAATACTATTGATGATCCGGTACGCTTTACATGCTCAGGATCTGATCTCTCATGTAATCCGACCAATTTAATTGAAGGCTAGATACTTATAGAAATCTGGTAAACTTTACATGCTTGGGAGTGAAGCTCCCACGCAATCCGAGCTCCCATGTAGGCATTAGATCTAATGGAGCTGGTATGATTTGCGGGAGCTCACAAGGCCATCAAGAATGATTTTTGAGCATGTAATACGACCAGAATGCTTATCTCATGGGTGAGAAATATTGTTGCTCGCCCTGGGATGTGAGCACATTTTATTTTTGTGGCCCCTGAAACAAGCACTTCACAAACATCACTTCATCTATTTTTTCTAATGCTCGCCCCTAAAATAAGCACTTGTTGCTTACCCAGATGGGATACCTTTTCCTTGCCCCACGATGTGAGCACTTTTGCTCAGTTAGTTTTGAGCAATCTTTGCTCACCCCGAATAAAGAATAGAGGTGGTGAATATTTTTACTCGTACCGAGCAATGTGCTTGCCCTTCACTTGCCATCCTAGATGCGAGTACTTTTGCTTGCATTGAGCAAAGTGCTCACCCTGGCGGGTGCGAGATCATTTCAATTATTTATTTGAATAATTGCCCCTAAGTTCATTTTTCCGTCTTATTTTCATTTTCTAACCTACTTTCAATTTTCCATCCAACCTTCATTTTCTAACTAAAGTTAATTTTTCAGTCCTATCGCATTTTTCTATTTTTCAACTAAGCTTCATTTTTCGGCCAAGTTTCATTTCCCAGTTTATCTTCATTTTTTTGTCCTACTTTCATTTTTTTGCCCTATCTGTATTTTCTGCCGAAGCTTCTTTTTCCATCTTATCTTCATTTTTCCAATCTACCTTTATTTTTCTGCCAAGTCTCATTTTTCTATCTCAGGATGAACACTTTTTCTCGCTACTCCATTGGACGAGCAATCTTAATCTTCATGCTATTTTACAGTGCTCACCTTGAGCGTGAAGTATCCATGCTCGCCCTAGGGTTAGAGCAATTTTTGTTTGCCTATATGCTGACACTCTTTGCTCGCATCAGGGTTTGGTAACTCCTTGGTCCCCTCTGGGTTTGAGCATTGTTTAATTGCCCAAGGTGCGAACACACACGTGCAAGTACTCTTGCTCTCCTTGGGGTGTGAGCATTCTTCGATCGCCCAAGATCCGAGCATTTGTCTTCCATTCTATTTTAAAAACATCACTTCTTGTTTTGTTTTTCTTGAAACTTCAAAGAATTTTTCAAGAACGAGACGAACAGGTGCCTTGTCCTACTAGTAGCTCATAGTTTAATAGTTTATTATTTTATTAAATAGCGCACAAATTGTTGCCTATTAAATAATAATGCTTCTATATTTATAATGCAATATATATAAGTTATTTCTGTCTCTTTTGATAATTTTTGCATAAGAATTTGTTGAGTACTTAAATTACTACAATCTCATCATTTTTTTTAGTACCTTCCTTTAATGTTAGCCAGCAAGCATGCAAAAAAATTATTGATGATAACTTTTTAAAGCAACTTCACTTTCGTGAATAATATCGAGTATTTAACGTTTTACTTGTCAAATAACTTTAAGTTTATACAAACTAAAGAGAAATGAGAATAAAGAGGGAATACTGGTTATGGGCTCAACAAATTTTAGTCAAAATTTGATTAAAAAATTTATTATTATAANTCTGGTTATGGGCTCAACAAATTTTAGTCAAAATTTGATTAAAAAATTTATTATTATAAATTTAACTAGTCATTTTTTAACAATATCAAATAACAAATTCAACAAATCTTTCACTATTTTAATAAAATATTGATTTTAAACTTTTCATTTATTTTAATTATAATTGTAATTTGAATATTTATTCTTTATTACAAAACTACCCATTAATTTTCTACAGTTCATATTATTTCAATGACTATATTTCTCTAACGGATATATTTCTCCAACGGTTATATTTCTCCAACGGTTATATTTCTTCAACAGTTATATTATTCCACTATAAAATATAGCATTTCCTCAATAATTTCATTCACTTCAACTTAAGTAAATATTTTAGTCTAAAAAAATTATTTGACTAGCTCATTTGGCTCAACAAATTTGGCTAGTGATTTAACTTGAAGTTAAAATCACTGTTGATTTTTTGAGCCAATTGTAGCACATTATCTTGCACTTTAGCTATTTTTTTACTATAATTTAGTTTTGTTGAGCCCATAACTAGTGCTCTGATACCATTATTTTCTCATTAGTTTAAAAGCAGTTACAAAGTCATTCGGACGGACTATGCAGAAGATCTAAAGAACCGACACATCTGTCCAAACATACTAAACCCGACACATTCGGACGGACTAGTCGGTTGGCTGACCTAGTTTGGGTATTCAGATATTTTTAGAGTACCTCACTACTATTCATTATTTTGTTATTATTTTCACCTACTCTTCACTATTATTCAATCTTCTATCATTATTTTTTCACTATTATTCACATAATACTTGAAAATAACTCACTATCCAAACACAACCTAAATTGACCCTACTTGAATTGGCCTCTTTCTATATGCAGAAGTGTTAAAACTACTTGAATTTGAAACCCAATATGTCCAATTAATGTTACTCTTTCAGGAAGGAGGGAGGGGAAACTTGCGTACCCATGTATTATTTACCTTATTATTCAAACCAAAATCTTCAGAAAAGTCCATGTAATTTTTGGACCAACATGTAACTATCTTAAAAAAAAACAACCATATTTTCCTCGTACTGGAGTGGCGCTTTTGCGAGAGGTTGTAGCTAGTCACCTTCCTCGGATTTTGAATTTGCAGGAGCGTATCCCCTTTCACGTCATTTACAAGAAGACAAACACGTCCTCTGGCTGCAACTTGGAAAGATTCGTTCACGGAGTCGTAAAGAAGATGGAACACCACGAAATAACTCACGTAGGGCCAATTTTCCCGAGAAAAAGAAGAAAAACAAAGACAAACAAGTTGGCTTTCTGGCCAAACCAGTCATCTCGTCTGTGTCTTTATAGTATATACGCACTTTTGAATTGCAAAAAGCTTGAATTGCTGTGTCATCCTCATGTTTACAATCACGTCAAGCTGACAAGCAAACGTAAAAACAAACGTAAAAACCAAATTTGATGAGATGTTGGATGATATTACATGGTACCTTGGACCATCGGTGCACGAAATCCAACTGTTCTTGTGCTCCTGCTGGGATGGTGGGAAATATTCAAACATCATAGGACGTTCATAACGCATAATGACTTAATTAGCTTGGAAGCTCATAAGATTGTAATAATTAGCTTAAAATATTCGAATAAAAATATGAGAATTGATGTTAGTCCTGCTTAAAAATCTTATGCAATAAATTTATATTATTTGAAGAGAAATAGATATATTATTTAAATTATATTATATCCAAAATATTAATTACGAAGAACTATTACAGTAATCACAAAGATATCTCATAAAAATAAATTTACAAACTTTCATGATTTCATATAATACGTTAACTTTACCTTACAATAAAAATAACTTTACAAACTAACGTATCACATCAAAATACGTCAGTTTATAAATTTACTTTTGTGGATTCTCTTTGTACATATACTCGTAAAAGAATATACAAAAGAAGTCAAAGTGGCTTGAATGCGGTTAAAAACTAAAGAAAGAAAGCATGGCAATTAATCTAATGTCTAAATTATGTTTATAAATTCACATTTCTGTCATGTAATGAGTTTGTGTGGTGCACAACTTTGTAGCATGATGCATCTCAAATCGATACCGTGGGTTACTCAAACAGTTGGAGTCGGACCCCCGATAGTTCAAAATTCGGACCCATTCTCAAATTTGAGCGCTATAAAAAGCCCGCTCCGTCATCTTCCTCTGGTTCTCATCCGTTCACTTGCATGCCTCCTTAACACCACCCGAAATTATCGCCGCTCGCTCCGACACTGATTATCCCTTCGAATATTAAGGGTTTTTCCTTATCAGACCGTTCCTCGAATAACTCTCTTTCTCCATCTCTATGTAGAAATTATTTCCCGGATAATAATACTCATGGCAGAGAAATTTGCCGGGAAAATTAGAGGGAGAGAAAGGCTTTGAGGAAGGTTTGAAGGGAATGACACGGTACTTTCTTTGTCATTCTCTGATAAAGAGATATAGACTGAAGGAAAATCGTTGGATCAATGTTGTTTGTTTGGTTCGTTCTCCTGAAGTTGTAAAGCCAGACCTTTCTTTCTCATTTTTTGTGACGGTTACCGAGGAAAACAGAAAAGAGAAAAATACAGGAAAAATCATCTGCATTAGAAATCGAGTGTAACTTTTACAGTATCAATGGCGTTCCTTGGCTTCTTTGCCTGACACGTAGTTCTGAGAGTGTGGAATTGTAGCGAAACAGATAGAGAAATGGACGACGACATGGAGGAGTTTGTTGTGGAACAGTTTGTGTCTTCTGCAGAAATCGATCTTGATTACGAGTTCGATGCATCCCGGTTTTATGATTTCACTCTGCCGGAGACTGATACGGAGGCCCGAGAAGCCGAGCGCTGGTTCGAATCAGCAAAAAGTTATCCGCCTTCGCGTAAGCATTTCCACAGCATGTCCATTGCTTATGGATGGTTATACTCCTTAAACGTGATGTGGTTGATTTTCTTTTTTTATATAAATGATAAAGATATCTGATATCTCATTGCAATTTATATTTGTAGAAATTAGTTCGCATTTTGCAAATTCAATGTCAGTTGTGTATCTGAATATCCCATACGGTCTAACTCCATTCGTTTCTAACCGTCTCAATGATTAATTTCCAGCTTTCGTTCTAAAGTTGAAGTGGGGAAAAGACCTTGCTGTAGAAAGTACAAACACCTCTGCTCAATTCAGAAATGAAGAAAACATGAATTCCGGTGGAAATGGCTCTGATGGCTGCATGGGTTCTGAAGTCTCTGCAACAGATGAGGTTAACAGAGGTAACATTTTACTGAATTATTTGACATTGTTTTTTCCTGCACTTATTTTTCGTTATAAATGAATCAATGATGGTATTAATTTCATCCAATCATTTTCCGTCTGTGAGAGAAATTTGAGCAGTTTCTTGCTGAGCTTGGTTCTGAAATTCTGGGCTGCAATCATAAGATAAATAAATGGACTATTTTGATATGCGTCTGTTTGGTAATTATTTTTTTATCTTCTCCCTTTGAATTGCCAATAATCTGAAATTTTGTTTAATAAATAATTAGTGCCACAGAAAAATGCCGATGGTAAGTGATGTAGGGCAATATTACTGCTTGCAGAATTAAATCTACTATTCAAGCAAATAACTGGAATAAGCTCAAACAGACAATTAATCAAACACCAAGAGAGCAACAAGCAGAACACAACAGATTTATGTGGAAAAACACTCGGACGTAGGGGGAAAAAATCAAGAAATATAGACTTTACAATACTCAAGTTTATGCCCAAACTTGAGTTCACAACAAATTGAAATACTACAATATTCAATCTCTAAGAAAACAATAATCTCACCCCAAACCACCAGTTTGATAATTCCTGTGAGATTTTCACTTTGAATACTACAACTCCCTGCAGTACCCAAAAGAACCACTTAGAGAAAATCCCAATTTGTGTTGTGTAGATAAGTACCTGTGTAAAATCCACACCCAAAGAAAAAAACTTTTCTCTGTTTTTGTCGCACACCCCCTCTCTCTTTTCTCTTATGTTTTGTGATTGCTCTGACTCTCTCTCTTCGTAAACCCTTGCCTTCTTCCTTTTTATTTTTATTTTGCAAGTTGAAGCCCGAATGGGCTTAAGTGAGACGTGGGCTGGCCACATTTGGGCTGGACCCACTCAACAAGTGATAATGACGACTAATGGAGATTGGGTGCTATTAAGCCTCTCCGACACTGTCATACCTTTTTTATACGAGGTTGACAAGGCAGCTATCATTAAGTAATAAAACTATAATTGGCCGTGTAAGGATAAACTTCCTCTGTTTCACCATTCCGAAAAGTCCTGGTTTGGTCCCGGCATGTATATTTGTTTGGTTCATTTGTACGAGCTAGGACAACGAGCCGAGTGTTTTTCCTCCCGCACTGATAGCAATGACGATAACCAAATGGGTCCCTTTGGTCTATCTGTCTCATTTGTTTAATTTTTTTACTATAGAATTTGTGCATTGTAATGAGTAAGCTTTTGTCGACAAATGATTGCAGAAATATATAATTAATATATTCACCTTATATTTAACAGTGCCCAGCATTGGCATTTCTGAATCTGGTTTGTCCTTGATGCTTCGCATAGACCAATATTTCCTGTTCTTCATTCATTTGTTGTGTTAACAACCCCTTTCATGTTTCTTATTGTTGTTCCGTATGTTTCTCCTTCTTGTGCAACTAATGACAAATTCATATCCTTAGGTTTTGCATTTTATCAGATGGCAGAAGCAGGTCCAAGCGCCAAAACAAAGTCCCCAGTCAAGTCAACTTTAGTAAGGAGTTCAACTCTAATGAAACCAACAGCAAGTCACTTGGCCAAGCAGAATACATCTCGAGAAGTTCATTCCACACGATTCTTGAGAAGGTACTAGTTATTTCTCAAATACCTTTTTGACTGGTGGTGTTTTTTCACTAGTTGGCAGCGTTACCCAATTGAACCTTTCACCAAAGATTAGTAAATCAGATTGTGTATATTCAATATTATAGAAGACGTCAAAGTACTTATTCTCATGGTTTTAGTACTTTTAATATTTTGCATTTTTGAAATTTGTCTTCATGACTGCCTAGGTTCCAGAAGAAGTTAGAACACACTGATGGAAAGAGTTCAGGGCCTTCTTGGGTAATTGACAGCCAAGCAACCAAAAGACAAAAGTTGGAAGCTGGTTACTTACAGAAGGTGCAGTAGAGTTTGTTAATTTGGTATTTGATACCTTCTGATCTGTTTGTTACAATTGTCATAGTCATGACTTCTGGAACATTTGTATATATAAACTACGTCTTTCAACCTGAAAAGAAGAAACTCTTATTTTAGATGTCCTTTTTTCAGTCAGAAAAAAAAACTAAATGTTGATAGTAATTAATATCGATACTGCTAAAACATGCTAATCACAAGTTGATACTTCAGTTCGGTCAAGCTTGGGAGATTTTTCCACCTATCACTTCATAAAAGCAGGTCCTTTTCCAAATTAAAAATGTAAACAATCTGTTTCAAGTGTATATTCAGAGTTTCCCGCCAGGTGCAGCCTAGTGGTCAAACGGCAGACTTGGGATAGGCTGTGAGATCGTATATTTAGAGCTTACTCCCCTAAGGTGTGAGTCCGAAGTGTCCTGCCTAGGTGAGGTTTCATGTTATCCAAGAAAGTGTATATTGAGAATTGCTTTAGATGGTTTTCCATTGTAAGTTGTAGTTACAAAAATGTAAGAATTTGAGAGAAAACAAGACAAAAGGTATTGAGAGAGAACTCTGTTCTTACTATATTTTCACACCCAATACAAGGTTCTGTTACACATATATATATAC
>QEOT01000495.1:41198-62164 GCA_003123785.1 Pterocarya stenoptera
CTTTATGTGCGTTTCCCGAACGATGAGCCAAACCAAATCAAACTAACACATGCCCAAAACGCTGTTCAAAAATAGAAAACGATTAAAATCTAACCTGTATTGGTGGGAACAGCCCTCCAATTTCCAGGACCATGTTCTTGAATATATGAGACCAACAAGATATCTTCTTCAGGAGTCCATGGTCCTTTCTTGACCCCCTCTTTATCACAACAAGGTGGCCTGCCCATTTCAAGTACTCGTTCCCTTCTCTTCGCTAGTCGTCTGATGTTTTGTCTTCAGATGATCCAACTATATATGCGTCTTCTTTCTCTCCAGAAGTTCTTTAGTTCTTTCTCGGATAAGCTAAGACAATAGCGTCCAAGGCCAAGGTCGTATATATAGAAAATGAGGCTGAGAAGAGATGGGGAAGACGCTGACCTAAAAGAAGGAAATGGCAGGGAAGGAGTCAAAAGGTGACAGCAAGAGCATTAACTCCAGCGCAAGCCAAAGTCAGCTGTGACAATACCTCTAGATCTTCGGCCACACAAAACCGCGTGGCATTCAATGTGGCTGCACTGGGGCAAAACCCTAAAATCTGCTTTAAGCCTCTAAACTCCACATGTCATGAATAATGAGTCAAATCTGACTCGGTGTCGACTGATCTAGTGAAAACCAAAACCTCTGGTAACTTCTTTGACTAGTTTTCCCGATTAAATCCCTGGAAATAAAAGCATTTAATGCTCTTCGATCTTCAATCATCGTGATACGTAAGTAGTTATTATATATGATGATGATCATGAAAATGATCTGGAACGAGATGATATATTGCTCGTTTATTAGAGATATAGAAAGACTGAAAATAGGTGCATGGAGGGGAAATATTGATCATGTGGGGGGCCGGTGCCGTTTGGATTATGTTCTATCAGAAGGCTTTGTTGTGTTCATGGTTAAAGTGTACATGCTATAACTCCCAGAAGAAGGACCTCATGTGTATTTACCAGCATCAGGCCGTAGTTTTTCATCTCAATCTTCTTGATCTGAATATTGCTACGTACTCAGCAATGATGATCTATATGACTATAATTCGAAAACTGAATTCTAAAAAATGGTAGGAATATTTTGTGCTGGCCAAAATATAGGATTCGTAATTGGAGACTCATTTTTTTTTTTTCAAGTCAAGTTTGCATATTTATATATAAAAAGTTTAAATTACAATATTATCATCGGGAGGGTCCTTCCAATAAAGACAGTACTACTAGAAGGAAGGAAACGTTTGCATGTTAAGACTACTGTGGTTCATCAATATTGAAAGGAAACGCGATCGATCGAGTAGTAGTACTAGTACTTCCCACTGTAGTCTTTTTTTTTTTTTTTCTAGCTCCTTTGAACCGGCAATTGTCAATGTTCCGGGCCCACTAGCATATGGGGAACATGTTCTTTGCGCGTGTTGGAAGGTATTCCCATCTCCAAGACCACACCATGTTATTTGGTCAGGTTGGAAAATGGAACTAATAAATGGGTCATGCATGCGTTATATATACTGATATAAAAAATTAATTAATTAAATGGGAAAGTGCCTAGCTCTGAAGTAATATTTAAGGTACCGAATTTTATTTATTTATTTATTTATTTTAGGGGTGGAGGGTTCGAACTTATATCTTCTGATCCAAGAGACTTAAACTAATAACTAGGTAATTGAAACTACGCTGCCCATATCAAGATTAATTCGATAAATTAAAATATATATTATGCATGCATGCATGCATGCTCACATTACTCGTTTGTTGACAGTTGCCATGCACTGCAATTGATCTTCATTATGCATACGCATCAACTAGATCTGAATCAACTCCCAAATAGGACTATGATTGACTTGTATTTACTACCCAACAAAAAATAAAAACCGGCGAAAATACAAATAATATTGGAAAATAGTCAAAAGAATTCTTTAAAACCTAATTAAACCGTCATTAATGTTTTTTGAAACTTTGCTATGCGCCGAAGGATGAGTGAAGTTGGAATGAAGACGGGGGAGGGGTAGTTAAGCAGATCACGACGGCCGACTGAAAGTCAAATTAGATTGCCGGTGCACGTGGGGTACGCGTGAGGTACGTAGGAATAGGAAGGAGGCAGATGTTAGATTAGCTAGGCAGCTTGCGTTTGCGTATTGGGCTTCCATTGTGAAAAATGGAAAATGAAAGGTTTAAAAGTGAGAAAGCTCTCCTAGCCTGCCTTTAATTAATTCCCCCTAAATGGAACCGCCTAATTAATAACAAAAAATTAAAAAAATAAAATAAAATGGTCCCCTAGCTAGCTAGCTGGCTCCCATTAGGTGGACTTTTTTAAATCTCTATTAATTTATGAGAAATGTATGTATATATATTAATATATCACTATAGAAAAAATGATTTTTATGATTAATTTATTATTTGCAATCAATTTTTGTTTTAAAAAGTTATTTTGTTAGAATTAATTGATTATAAATAAAAAGTTTTCTTGCAGTGTATATAGTCCCAACTCATTAATTTTATTTATTCCTTGGATTTAAATCGATCATTTTGAAATCATAAAAGTAATATATATATATATATATATATTTATTTATTTATCTAATAGTACCGTTTATGAAGTTCATCATGTCAATCTTATCAGCTTTATGCCTTTCGGGGAGGGGGGGATGGAGGGAGATCACGAGGAGCATCTCATAACATGCTTAATTAATCTAACTTGTCCCGACTCTATGATTTTCAAATTTTACTAATATAATCGCATTAAACTATAGTATAAATTCCCTTTCTCCTCGATCATATGAGATTTAACGCAAAAAAATTTTAGATTTATCGAGGTAAGAATTCTATCATTTATATATATAGAATTTTGAAGATTACGATCATACAATTAATTAAATGAAATTGCACATTCAATAATAGTCTATCAAATAAATTTAATTGTGGGAAATATAAGATCGAGAGGAAGGAAGAAATTAGATCAAGGTGGAGAGAGAATGAAAAGGAAAGAAAAAATGAGAAGAACATGATGATGAGATGCTTATTTCTTAATTATCATATAAATAGATCTGTATATATAATGGTGATGGAGAAGTGTAGGGTATAAAATTAGATATATCTTTCTCTTTCTCTTTCCATGTTTGGCAAAGATCTAATTAATCTTGCTTTCATGCATATATCAACCATATACGTTACAGTCAACTAGTAGGTTTTGAGAGAAAGAGAGAGAGAGATGTGCTCGTGAGAGATCAGAGTTGTAAAGCACCATGGAATTAATTGCAGAATAGAGACTATCCCGTGTTTGAGAAAATGAATTTAGCAAATTGGATGTGATTTGAAACTTGTCCTGATTGGCATGACTTCTCCAGATCCCCTATTTCGCATTCATGACTCATGATCAAGTCTTATTTTTCAATTATCCGTATATTCTCTTATATATAAACCCAAGTGAAAAGGATTAATTAGATTCTCTATATTTAATTATCTGTTCAAATAGGTTTTGAATTTATCAGACATACAGTTGTATAGAATCCTAATCTAATATATTGATCAGTAATTAGAGAATCTGCAGGGAATTTCATATTATAGATTGATAAAATGCAATATAGAGTTTAGAATAAACACGTGTAATGTTTTCATTTGTTTACTTAGAAAGTTAGTTATTATAGTTACGTTTACTCATCTGTATTTTAGACTATAAATACAGACTATTCTTCTGTAATAATACTCACTGAATAAGAATACATTTTTCCAACTTCATATCTCTCGTATCAGACTTCTCTTCTCCTCCTCCATCTATAACTACTCTGTTTCATGGTATCAGATTGTAAATGGCCGATTCCGCTTCCATTTCTAATTCAAATATGGAGATTATTCCAAGTTACTATCACTTACAAAGTGGTGATTCACCAGGAAATATACTGGTGTCAAATGTCCTCACTGGGGAAAACTATCATACATAGAGCAGGTCCATGATGATGGCTTTGACAGCCAAGAACAAGATTGGGTTCGTGAATGGATCGATTGCACAACCAAGTTCAACGAATTCTGCCTATGAATTGTGGGAGAGATGCAATAATATGGTTTCTTCCTGGATTATCAGTTCTGCCTCAAAAGAAATCGGTTGTAGCATAATATGTGCAAGAACAGCTAAAGAAATGTGGGATGATCTGAAAAACAGATTTACACAAGGAAATGGTCTAAGAATCTTTCAACTGCAGAAAGATTTATCAATCTTGACGCAAGAAGATTCATCAGTGCGAGATTATTATACAAGATTCAAATCCCTATGGGATGAATTGCTGGATTATAATCAGGTTCCAACATGTTCATGTGGAGCATCAAGACTCTGTACATGTAATGCAGTAAAGAGTTTCTTGGGTTATCAAGAAAGACAGCATGTGATGCAATTTTTGATGGGGTTAAATGATTGTTTTTCCCATATCAGAGGACAAATTCTGATGTTAGAACCTTTGCCGAATATAACTAAAGTTTTTTCTTTGGTTGTTCAGAAAGAGAAACAAAGAGAGATTAGCAAGAACAACGTGATTGACACTGCTGCTTTTATGAGCAAAGTTCAAGATACAAATCCAGCAATGAAAAGATTTATTCCTGGAAAGCAACAGCCAAGAAGGGATAAGCTATTCTGCGCTCATTGTGGTATGAACAATCATACAGTGGAGAAATGCTACAAGATCCATGGCTACCCTCCAGGCTTCAAACAGAACTCAACCAATCTTCGACAGAAAGGAAAGTTTACAGCAACTGCTAATCAGATTTCGGGCCAAACCTTGAGTACTCCTTTTGAAAATTTTAATCAAATGCCATTCTCTTAAGAAGACTATCGAAAATTGTTATCTTTAATTCACTCACAACCTGATGATAATACCAATCACCAAGCTGCAAACATCATTTCTAATTCGATTGATCATTCTGCTCAAGGTATATCATCAAATTCTAGCCTTTTTTTTAGTGCTTCAATTTCATCTTCAATATCTGAAAATACTTGGATTGTGGACACAGGGGATACAGACCATATTGTTCATTTAATTGACATCTTTACCTCAACCACAAAAGCCTTAAACATTTCTGTTAAACTCCCAAATGGAAATACTGTACCCGTAACTTATGTTGGTATAGTTCAAATATCTGAAAATCTAATCCTCAAAGATGTACTTTGTGTACCATCTTTTTCATATAATCTGCTCTCTGTGAGTAAACTTACTTCAAATCAGAAATTCTCATTTATATTCTCATCTAATTTTTGCTTTATTCAGGAACTTACCTAATGGAAGACGATTGGGATAGCTAGAAGATCAGCTGGGCTTTACATACTGCAGAAACCAAGTGCTAGCAATGTTGTAGTTCAAACCAAATCAACTCTTGTAAACTCTGTAACAAGTTCTCAAGTCTGGCATAGCAGACTAGGACATCCTTCTATATTCCGACTGTCATTTCTTTCCAATAATGTACCAGACATCAACATTTCTGATAAAATTGTTGATCATCATTGTATTGTTTGCCCCTTGGCAAGACAGAAAAGATTACCATTTCAAATTCATCCATATAATGAAAGCTCCATTTTCCATATTGTCCATTATGATATATATGGGGTCCTTTTTCAATTCCAACCCATAATGGTTACAGATTTTTTCTTACTATAGTTGATGATCATTTGAGATTTACTTGGATATATTTGATAAAAACAAGTTTGAGGTCAGAAACATTTTCAAGAATTTTTACAATTTGATTGAAACATAGTTTGGGAAGAAAATAAAATGTCTAAGAAGTGATAATGATTTAGAATTTAAAATGGCAGATTTTTATGCTTTAAAAGGAATAATACATCAAATGTCATGTGTAGAAACACCTCAACAAAATTCTATAGTTGAAAGAAAGCATCAACACTTGCTAAATGTAGCAAGAGCTTTAAAATTTCAGTCAAATGTTCCTTTAGTTTTTTGGGGATAATGCATATTAACTACATGTTATCTCATAAATCGTATTCCATCTTTAATTTTAAACAACAAGTCTTCATATGAAGTTCTTCATAATTCAAACCCATTTTATAATCATTTGAAAGTCTTTGATTATTTAGTCTATGCATCAACACTTGTTCAAAATAGAAACAAATTTTCACAAAGAGACAGAAATTGTGTTTTTGTAGGTTATCCTTCTGGTATAAAAGGATATAAATTGTTTGATTTAGAAAATAAAAATTTCTTTATTTCTAGGGATGTGGTTTTTCATGAAACAGTTTTCCCTTTTATATCAAAGAATGATTCTTCAACTTTCACTTCAAATCTGGACAATATTCCTTATCCATCATCAGATAACATAGTTTTTCCAAAACTAGTTTTTGATTCTACTAAGAACACAAATATTCCTACTCCTGATAATATTCCTTCTAATCCTCAAGAAAAATCCAGAAATCATCCTCATCCAGAAAATACAGACTCACCAAATTTGAATGATGAAACCCAATTTTCTATTCTGAGGAGATCAACTCGACAGCACAAAGCACCTGTTACCTGCAATCTTTTCACTGCAATCTGGCTGATTCTACTTCTCAATCTTTTTTCATAGGTCCTACCATCAATACAGGTACTAAGTATAGCATTTCTGATGTCTTATCATACTCGAAATTATCTCAATCACATAGAGTTTTTTTTGTTGCCATATCTACTGAAATTGAACCAAACTTTTATCACCAAGCTGTTAGGCATACTCATTGGAGAGATGCCATGTCTGTTGAATTGTCTGCACTTGAATCAAATAACACTTGGCTTCTTACATCACTCCCTCCAAATAAAAAATCCATAAGTTGTAAATGGTTGTATAAAATTAAACACAATTCAGATGGTTCTATTGAGAGACATAAGGCAATATTAGTAGTAAAATGGTACACTCAAAGAGAAAGCCTAGATTTTTTTGAAACTTTCTCAGCTGTTGCGAAGATGGTCACTGTTAGATGTGTATTATCACTGGCTGCAATATATAATTGGCATCTTTTTCATCTAGATATCAACAATGCTTTTTTATATGGAGATTTAGATGAAGAAGTTTTCATGAAAGCACCTCCTGGTTATCTACCTAAGGGGGACTCTCGGGTATGTAAGTTGCAAAGCAAGCATCCAGACAATAGAATTCAAAGTTCAAATCTGTGCTATTTGATATTGGATTCACATAGTCAAAGGCAGATTACTCCTTGTTTACTAAGAAGGAAGGAAGTTCATTTGTGGCTTTATTGCTTTATGTGGATGATATACTGCTTGCTAGCAGTGATTTAGAGGCAATTGATTCTGTAAAAGCAGCTTTAACTCTTCATTTTAAATTGAAAGATTTGGGACTAGCCAAGTTCTTTCTCGGGATGGAAATTGCAAGATCAAAAAGAGGTAATTCTTTATCTCAGAGAAAATACACTCTAGAACTACTAGCAAATTTTGGTTTGTTAGCTGCCAAACCTGTTTTGTTTCCCATGGACATTCATGTCAAATTATCGAAAGATGAAGGTGACTTGGTTGATGATGTTTCTAGTTATCGAAGATTAATTGGCAGATTAATTTACCTCACTCATATCAGACCAGATATTACTTTTGCAGTTCACCATTTAAGTCAATATCTGGAGAGTCCTCGAATACCTCATCTTCAAGCTGCAATGAGGATTCTTAAATACTTGAAATTAGCTCCTGGACAAGGTCTTTTATTTCCAAGTCATTCCAAAGTGCATATAAAGGCATTTTCAGATTCAGATTGGGCAAGTTGTATAGACACTCGCAGATCAGTCAGTGGCTATTGTGTTTTCATTGGAGATCCTCTGATATCTTGGAAATAAAAGAAGCAACATACGGTTTCTAGATAATCAGCAGAAGCTGAATATAGATCAATGGCGTTTACAATTTGTGAAATAACATGGATCCGATCATTACTTAAGGATCTGCATCAATCACATACACAACCAGCTTTATTGTTCTGTGATAATCAAGCTGCCCTTCATATAGCAGCTAATCCAGTTCATCATGAACGAACCAAATATATAGAACTGGATTGTCATTTGGTGCGTGAGAAAATAGAAGAAGGATCACTGACAGTTCTACACATTGCCTCTGTTCATCAAATTGCAGATTTGATGACTAATCCTCTTGGTTCCAAACCGTTTGATACTTTGTTATCCAAGATGAATGTGCATAATATATACACATCATCTTGAGGGGGACTATTATAGATTGATAAAATGCAATGTAGAGTTTAGAATAATCATGTGTAATGTTTTCATTTGTTTACTTAGAAAGTTAGTTATTACAGTTACGCTTACTCATCTGTATTTTAGACTATAAATACAGACTATTCTTCTGTAATAATACTCACTGAATAAGAATACGTTTTTCCAACTTCATATCTCTCGTATCAGACTTCTCTTCTCCTCCTCCATCTATGACTACTCTGTTTCATTTCATGTAGGTCGAGCTAATTATCTAGGACATGGAGACCCTAATCCCGTGGTTATAATAAAGATAAGGCGATCAAAGGAGAAACTTGATCATCAAAAGTGAGAATTTTACATATATATATCGTGATTTTAACGAAGATAGGGAGCCATCCTTGGTTCCAATTTGGGTTGTTCTTCCATATTTGCCTCCGAACCTTTATTATGAATCCTTTGTGAGAAATATCACATCTTCGATTGGAAGATTTTTGCGACAGGATAATAAATGAGGTGTGCTATTTGGACTGATGGGGCTCGAGTGTGTGTTGAAATGGATGCGGCAAAGGAACCTCTTCATGGGTTATGGATAGGAATTCCTCATAAAAAATCTAGTTTATATCGAGATTATTTATGAGACTCTTTCGGCATACTGTTGTAAATGTAATATTTAAGAGCATAATGCAAAACCCCGTCATTGGAGTGATGGGAGGAAAAGGAGATGGAAAGGAACAAGAAAGAAGGGGAGAAGGCGATGCAAATCTGGGTTTCGAAGACTCAAGAAGAGGGTGAAAGGAAAAATGCTGAAGATCGTGAGATAAGGTTGAATATTTCTAATCGGCATTTGATCTCTGGGAATAAGGAAGGAGGTGGCAATTGGGGCCCGAGCACTTCTTCTACGGAGGTGATTATGGATTCAATGCAATTGCCTCAGGTGGGGGAGAGTGGTATTTTGCCTTTGCATATGGAGGATTCAGATGCTATGGCTGAGGTCGTTGTTGAGAGGGGAAAGGTGGACGGTGATTCTACTAGTGATAGGGATGTTGTGAATGGCAGTCATGATTTTTTGTTAGTAGAGGAAAGTACAGGGTGGCGGGCCAGCTGAATGGTGCCCTATCTTGTGGATTACTGGACTTGGGTGTTCATGCAGTGTAGGATGATTTATTTCACAAGGAGATGGGTGGTGCAATTGAGCGTTTGTCGCCCACTACTGAGAGGGTCATGTTGCATGAAAACGATGGAATGGTTGGCATTGGACCACGTGAGGAAGATCCTATAATGCAAGGGGTTTTTCGTCGGATCTTGACGGCGAATCCGCAGTGCATTTGGAGAAATTTAAAGATTGTCCGTCGGATAGTGAGGCTCATGTCATGAAGGAGGTTGGAAAAATTGTTAAGCCAGTCTGAAGTTCATCTAGGGTTCCTAGCAAGCCCTCTTATCTGAACTTATGATGTGTAATCCTTTATTTTGGAATATAAGTGGGTTGGGTACGTCAAAGAGAAGATTACAAAATTTAGTGAAGAAATGAAACTGAATTTCATCATGCTAGCAGAGCCTTTTACGAATCAATCAAAGCTGATGTTGTTGAGGAGTTTGTTGCCATTTGACTGTTTTTTTTCAAATCAGAGTTATGGAGGTAAATTATGGTTGCTTTGGGGAATTGATTTACATCTTTCAGTCCTCAATGCAAGTGCACAACATGTCATTGTATCATTGCCATTTGACAATAGGAGGCTTTTTATTTTGGTAGTATATGCGGAATGTTATTCTCAAGAGCACAGGGAGTTGTGGCGGCTTTTAAAACAAGATATTTTGAGTGACGAAGCTTGGCTAGGCTTCAATGATTTTAACATGATTCGTGGGGATGAAGAGGGTCGGGGAGGAAGGTCTCAGTTGAGGATAACGATGCAGGAGTTTAACAATTTTATTGAACAATATGGTATGTGTGATATGAAGTCAGTTGGTAGTAAGTTCTCTTGGTGCAATGGCTAGGAGGGTTTGGCTAGAAGTTGGACGAAACTTGATCGGTGTTTGATGAATTCCGTGGCTATTGAGTTGTTACCAGATGCATTATTGCATTATCTTCAGAGGACATCATCAGATCATACTCCTATGGTCTTTTATCTGAAACCCCTTTTTTTGCATTATGGTCCTTCCTGTCTTAAGTTCCAACAAATGCGGATCTCTTATGTTGAGTTTCAAAATTTGGTTAAGGCGACTTGGAATGTGCCATCGGGAGAGTTGGGATGGTTTTGTTTAGTAGAGAAACTAAAAAAACAGCAAATTGTTCTCCAAGACTGGAATATTCGGGTCTTTGGTCGAATAGACATACAGATTTCAAATTTAGAGAAGCGTATAGAGTGTTTGGAAGTTCAACTCCAACAACAGTTTTCGGAGGAGATTGAGTTAGACCAATTGGTTTCACAGGAGGAGCTAGCAGTATGGAATCAAAGAAAAGAAACTAGATTGGCTCAACAGAAGAAAATTAGTTGGATGGACAAAGGTGAAGCATCGGCCCATATCTTTAAATCCTTTGCTTCGATGTAAAAAATGAGAGTGCAAGAAATGAGATTGCGGGATGGTAATATTCTCAAGTCTCCGGAGGATATTCATTTGGGTGCAGTTACTTTTTTCCAAGATTTTCTTCAAGCTAGGCCATAGAGGGAGTTACCGGATTTGTCTAAATTTGTTAGTGTTGATGTTTTTTAGCATGAAAATTAGATGCTAATGATGCTCCCTTCAATCTAAGAAGTAAAAAAGGCTTTGTTTTCAATCCTAATAGATAGTAATCTGGGTCTGGATGGGTTTGGATCGGGCTTTTAGAGATCGTGTTGGGATATTGTGGAGGCTGATATGGTTGAGGTTGTCAGAGACTTTTTTCAAGGCATTCCTTTGTCAAGGTTCTATTCGGCCTCTTATGTTGTTTTAATTCGAAAGTGTCAAATCCTATTTAGTTTGATAAGTTTAGACCTATCAGTTTGTGTTCAGTGATTTACAAAGTGTGCTAAAAAATTCTTGTCAAGAGGTTGTCCCCTATTCTAAATAGATTGATGTCTCCGGAATAAGGTGTTGTCCTGCCTGGTCGTAGTATTTTTTAGAACATTTATTTGGCTTAAGAAATGGTTCATCAAATTAATAAGCATGTTCGGGGTGGTAATGTGATGATTAAAGTGGATATGACAAAAGCATATGATAGTAGCAACTAGGACTTCTTGTTGCATGTGATAAGATCCTTTGATTTTTTTTAGGGTGTTTGTAGGATTATTCGGTAGTGTATTACAATTTCCTGGTTTTCAATGGTCATGAATGGTACCGCGAAGGGTTTTTTCCAAGTGGTCGTGGTCTCCACCAAGGAGATCCCATTTCACCGTATTTATTTCTATTGATCGAAGAAATATTGTCCAGGTTTCTAAAATATATATTTGATTATGGAAATATATAGGTCATTAGTTATCCTCGATGAGCTCCACTTGTTTTACACTTGTTGAATGCTGATGATGTTATAGTTTTTGCTAATGGATGTTGCTCTTCACTAAAAAATATTAGGGACATTTTTCAAAACTATGAGGACTGGTCGGGCCAGGTTGTTAGTAAGGAGAAATCGTTTTTTTTTTTTTTCTCAAAGCACATATCTGCTGTCAGACGAAAAAGGCTGTTGCATTTGACAAGGCTTTCGAAAGGTTTTTTCCTTATGAAATATCTGGGAGCTCCTCTGATTTCTGGACGTCTTAAGGTGGCTCATTTTGATGATCTTGTGGCTCGTATAAGAGGAAAACTAGGGGGTTGGCACCATCGCATTATGCCTAATGGTGCTCGGATTCTTCTGTTGCATCATGTTGTAGCTAGTATGCCCATTTATCTATTTTTGGCCGTACATGCGCCTAAGTCGGTTTTGACTGAATTAAATTGGCTTATGAGTAGTTTATTTTGGGGGTCTTCTGAGGGCAAGCCAAAAGGAAGTGAAAATTTTGAAATTTTCTTTGTAAACCGACAAGGTGGGGGGTGTAGGCTTGCGTAGTTTGGAGAAAGTTCAAACTTCGCTCTTCATGAAGTTTGCTTGAAAAATTTTGACTGAAAATTTTTTATGGTCTCAATTTTTCAAATCCAAATACGTTAAAGGCAAATATTTTTCTTCGGTTGAGGCTCATAAAAGAGCTCAATTCTAGAATGACATCATACTTTGTGTACCAAAAGTTCTCAACAATGCAAGATGGCAAATTAGGGATAGAAATTATTCTTTCTGGCGAGATAAGTGGCTGGAGAGTGGTCCTCTTGTGAATGAGCTTCATGTTATTGATTGGTCTTTGCTAAAAGTGTGTGAGTGCAAGATCGAAAATGGATGGGATGTGGAATTATTACGGGATCTGAGTGGGGATAGTAACTTGGAAGAGATTTTAGATTGCTTTGAGGAGTATAAGGAAGGTGCTGATTTGCTGGTTTAGACTCTAAACTTGAATGGTGAATTCTCTTTAAAAAGCGCTTGAGAGTGTGTGAGAGTTAAAGCTTCAAAAATGAATTGGTCAGATTGGATGTAGAATGCTGCTCTCCCAAAAAAATACTCGGTGACAATGTGGAAGGCGTCTTAGTGTTAATGATAGAGTAAGCAAGTTGGGTATTCCGATGGTATCAAAATGTGAATGCTGTGTAGGGGGAATTTGGAAGACCACGATCACGTATTGGGTACTGGCAGTGTAGCTAAGGAGCTTTGGCGTAGAATTTCTGTGCAAGTGGGCATGCTGTTTATCTTGAATAGGTTTTGGAAGGATAAAGTGGAGTCTTGGTTCCAACATGCTGCTCGTTCATCCCAAAAAGGTTGCTTAATTGGCCACCTTATTCCGTCTATTTAACTTGGTCTCTATGGATGTGGTGCTGCAAAGTAAGAATGGAAGGAAAATCAATTTCTGCGGAAGCTCTAAGGAACTCAGTTAAGGATGCTATTGCTTGGGTTGGGCTGCGGCTAAAAGATGGGAATAAAATGTTGGTGGGGGATGAGAAGGTGTTGACTGCAACTTTGTCCATACCGGTTAAAGACCCCAAGCAAAAAATGGTGCGTATTGTTAAATTGCGAAATCTAGCCATTGGATGGTTCAAATTGAATGTTGTCTCAGAAATCCTGGCTATATGGGGCAGAAGGTGTTATCAGAGATGATGAAGGGAAGTTGAAGTTGGCTTTAAGTTTGGATCATGGTACGAACAATTTTGCAAAACTTATGGCACTTCTTCATGGCTTGAGACATTGCAGAGAGCTTGGCATAATGAAGGTGGAAGTGGAGTTGGACGCCATGTTAGTTATACACTGGCTGGAGACAAAATGCTGTGGGATATGGTATCTTGAGAATTATTGGAAAGAAATTCAATGAATTCTTTCTCCTAAGCAGTGTGTGGTACGTCATTTTTAGGGAATGCAATGCAATGCAGTTACTGATTTTCTTACGTACTCGCATGGCTTCTAGTTTGCCCATAACGTGGTTACTGTATGTTGATATTCCTCATCTATGCAGGGGTATTTTGAAATTAGACAACTTAGGCCTTTCTTTTTTGAGATGCTAGTTTTTATTTTTTATTTTATTTTTTGGTTAAGTCTGGGTTGTTTATTTACGTCCTTGTACGGTGGTTTTCCTGTTCACGATTTCATGGTTCAGTTTGATCAGATCGTGATTTGGGTAGAAAAAACGTGTACAGGATCACATGATTCAGTAGTACTACTGCTCTAAATGATCATGAAGCATAAATTGCATCACATGTGTGATTTGCTTTAGCTATATATTATATTATATTATATTATATTATATTATATTATATATACTAATTATTATCGATCATACGTGTATTTTATTTTTAATTATCATCATGATCGTAATCCCTTTAAAAAATGCCCAACATAGAACATTCTCAAAATATCCAAAACCATACCGCATGAATCTTTGGCATTTTTTGTCAGCTAAAGTGTGCTGTCCTATGAGGTTGATATATAGGCGTATTTTTAATTTTTTATTCTAAATATATAATATATTTATTGGTTGGGAGAAATCTAAACAAACGATTGGACCGCTACCGAATCGTTTACTACTCACTCGATCGTCATGCATGCACCCTGCAACTTCATGTGGCTTTTAATGCTAGGCTACATGGGATAAAAGAAAATGACATCCTTCTTCATCGATCATCTGTGCATATTCTCAATAATATCATTTTTCTTCTGCTGTCTATTAACTTTCGCATATGATTATCATAATTTTGTCGAAAGTATAAGGCAATATTAAATATATTGTCTCAAAATTCATCCTACAATTAATTAGCTGGCCAAGAATACAGCTAAGAATGGCGTGGCAATACGATGCATTTATTCCACGTGTTGTGTATAATTCATGCAGTAGTTTTCGGCCAAGAAAAAACCAACTTACGACCATTAGTACTACTACTCATGTGCAGCAGTCTTGACAAATGTAACGCGATTTTGACTTTTAAGGCTGCGTTTGAGATTATATCTGAATTGATATGTAATTAATAGTGTTTTATGGGTTGAAATATATGTTTGAAACTTTTTTACGAGAAATTGAAAAAATAATGTCACATTAATAATTAGCTTAAGATGAACAAAAATCATTTAATTTAACAACCAAACATAACCTTAACATGACTGTGTTGAAAGCTGTTCTGACTGAAGAATGGAGGAGGGGTCATTTTACTTAGGTTCTCCGAACTCAGAAGTCGGCGAAGCAATTATATATTTGTAACCTGCTATTGTTGGGCCATCCAGTTGATGTGATTGTATACGTACCCTTCTCCCAAAGGCCCAAGATTCCCAAGAATAACTATCCGACACTTAAATTGGGCTGGGATTGTAGGCCTAATTCTAGTCATGAATTCACACTTTATTGTGGACGCAACCCAAACCATCCCAAGTCCATATTGGCCCCATTTTTTTAGTATACAGAAAGGTTTAACATGTAGTTCAACCACATGGAGGGGAAAAAAAAATAATCCCCATTTACATATAGCATATAATATATTACTGTTACACTTAAAGCATTATAATCCAATGTATCACATTAAATTACTAAAGTTTATAAATTTACTTTTACGAAACTAAAACATTTCTCATAACCAAATAGTATTTATTATTTTTTGTTTTTTGCCATAATCTTTAGAAAGTCTCTTTTTGCTGCTTAAAATTACAACTTCAAACTTGGAAATTCTGGTGTTTCTTGTTTTCATTTTGAGCAGAATCTTCTCCTGTAGTAGTACTGTTCTAACCTAGTAGATTTTTTCAGATGAATTTTACTTTTTTTCTAATTTTTATCATGAATATATATGATGGAGACCTAGAAGGGATCGAGATGTCGTGATGATTTTGACTAATATCTCATGCGGATTGGTCGGTGTTTGGCGGGTCAGGTCCTCGTCCTCTTGATCTTGAACAAAAAATTTGACGCGGATTGGTTGGCGTCATCTGGCACTAACAGCGGCAAAGGGACGAAGATACTTATGATAATTGGAGGTCGACGGAAGGTAAAAGATCATCACACGTATGATGACTCATATATAAAGAAATCACCAGCTTTACTAGTTTCTTCCTCCGTGTGTTGTTGGCTTAATTTCTTCTACATAATGACCGTATGTCGACACTGACCTGTGATTCCTAGCCTCCACGCGGTTTACGAGGGACAAATATTCTATTATTATTATATTCTTCCTCATCGGTTGGTTTAGAAATCCATGGAAGTTCCTTCCAACTTTGAATCTAGTGCGCAAAAAATTATGAGAAAAAACAAAGAAATTAGGTGTCTTGGAAGACACGAATTCACATAACAGTACGGTTTGAGAGAAGATATGTATATCGACGTACCACGAAAGTGTCGTTGAGATCGAGGTCCAAGTTAGCAGAATGTCGTATTGATATTTACATTGGGAATTCAGCTGGTCGTGGCTCCAAAGTCAGTCCTTGTCGACCACGGTGTTAAAAAAAATAGAGAAATAATATTTATAATTTTCATGCAATTTATTTATAAAAATGAATCAATACGATTTTTATGTGAAAAAAATTAAATTTTTTAATAATAAACTTTAAACTTTTCTAAAAAAAATTACACGACGTTTATACATTTCAAGACTTTATGTAACATCACTCTTCGTATTCTAATCTAACAATATTGCATATATAACTAAAACCAAAAAAAAACACAAAAAGGTCATGAAGTCGATCCTCTAGCTTTTTTTCTTTTTAATTTGCGCGTTGTCTTTTATTGAATACTAATGCAATGCTGAAGAAGGATGCATGCATTGTATGGGACTGTGACAATGACCCAAGTACTACATGATAAAAATGAATGCATGGTTTGTGCTGATAAATGATCAATTTAGGAATATTAATTTACTTTGTTGTACTCGGAACTCCATCTTTTAAAATTGTCAACAATATGAACTTGGGAACAAATTCTCATATATATACCAACCTTAGACATGAGACATCTAAACAATAAACTAGTACTACCTTAAATTAATATACGTACGATGGATGCGTTACGTACGTAGGTTTCTTAGTTAGTAAGAACATTAATTAAAGATTTTAAGTGAGAAAGTCACATTACTTCAAAAAATAATAAAAAAAAAAAAATACACATACACATGCAAAAATATCAAATATATAATCATGTACAAGCGGGCTTATGTTCCCATTTGTGTACAACTCATATTGTCAGGTATTCTCAAATATTTGATTCGCAAATATCACTCAAATATAAAATATTTTTTTATTTTAAATATTTAACATTTTTACAAAATTATTATAACTTTTTCAGACTTTCATACAAAACACAAAAAATAATACAATTTTCTCAAGTCTTAAAAAAATAAAAATTATATTGTAAAATTATATTCAAACAATACTTTAAATTTATAATATTTTTATTTAAAATCATTTCGCTACTATTTATAAAACTATTTCAATGTTATTCATAAATATATTGAGATATTCTAAATATCCAAACCGAGGCTCAGGGTCTGTTTGGGAATAAAATTGTTCTTTGATATTTATAAACTAATTTATTATTATTTATAGATATTTTGAGATATTTTAGACTCTTTTATCTAAACGCATTTTGAGATATTTTGAGATAATATTCTAACTAATATCTAAACGATGATCTTTTCTTTGATAGTCTCCGCATGCATTCATATATTTCATCCTATATACACGCATGCATGCACGTACACGTGCATGATCGTTTATCGTTTATCGTTTGTCGTTGTTTAATTTTCTTCGTCTTTGAATTGCCCCAGTAAAAAAGTTAATTATAAATTTGGTTTTTTTTTTTTTTTTTGAGAAAATAAATTTGGTTCTTTAAACTAAGAATAATATTGCTAGCCAGCATTAATTATTACACGTTCATTATCTCCGCCCGCGTGCACTAGTACTACTGATCAAACATCAAAAAGCAATTTAATAATTATACTATTGCATCATGATTTGTCATGACCCATTTTCTTCCCGATATGTGCTGCGCAATTAACAAATAGTTCAATATTGCGAATGATTCGAGATTTCTCGATGAAAACAAGGGGTTTGTCCCCTTTTTCTAATCACTCTAATTCCCCTGATGATCTTTTACTTGAAATTACTTCAATATTTCGTTGGTGGAGCTCATTATATATAGCATGTTTTAGTGCTAATTAAAGCTAACCAATTGATCATGTCTTGAATAAAATAAATAACTTTACAATTAAGAAGGAAAAAAGGAGGAAAAAAAAGGCGAACATGATACAATATTAGTGGTATTTTTGGCTCTAGAACCCTTTCATTAGATTTAAAGAGCTCCTAGCGCCTAGACACCAACAAGAGTACTTGTGTCGGGCCTGAATCGATGAACCTGCAGTTTCAACTGGTTTTCTTTTTTTGTTTTTGTAGTAACAAAGAGAATGGCGAAATTTTGAGTTTAACCTCTATAGAAATGTTTTAATTTCTTTGTAAAAAGGAAAAAAAAAAAAAAAAAAAGACGAGAATGTTGTGGATCATATCATCACGTACGTACCACGGTGATCTACATATAAGATAGAAGGACGTCAGGTCGTCTGTTGTCATGGAAATGATAAGTACCACAATTCCGGGCAAATTCATATAAAAAAGACTGCAGGTTGAAGACTGAAGTTTGGAATCTGTGGAGCTTCTTTTACACTATATAGATCATGGGCTATTGAAATTCATTGGAGCTTCCATTTAATTGAAATTCAGAACATAATAGATATGCCTCATCCTAGAGCTAGTTATACGTACAGTACTGCATCTATTTTTTGTGCTTTTGCACAAAGGCGAGGTTGCATGAGATATGTGACACTCCTAATTACTCATGTCATCCTTCTATCATGTTTGAGTTGGAAGGCAATTCATTCGAACCCGGAAATCAAAGATTAATGACCAAACCCCGTCTTACTAGTTTGTCTAATTAAGACGTAATCCGTAAGTTGCCCCCAAACACTTACGGGTACTGCTGGTGAAGATCAGAGAGGGTTGGAACTTGGACCGAAAAAGGTTTCAAAACCCGTGTGAATATATATATTAAAAAAAATTATACTTATCAATACTAACATCACACATTAACAGTGATTTTTCATTTTTACAACGTTAAATATTATTTTAAAAAAAGAAAGAAATAATATTGCGGGGGTACTGTAGCCGCGGGTTCAACCCTAAATATGTTCCCCCAATCACAAGTTATATATAGTCGTGTTGACACTTGGTTATAATGATGATATATATATATATAAGAAATTTGTCTAATAAACTCTAGACACTCGAATCATATATAACATATTAAAAAAGCGTGCAGGCCAGTAATGTACGTGTATCTTGGACGGATGTGATATTTTAATGAAGTTTTGAACCCTGCAGTGGTATTTTATCAACTCCCTGCATTATGAGGTTGAGGTTCAATTTAAAAAGTACCGTTCTTAAAATATTAATTTTTTCAGGATTACACTTTTTGTCCCTAAATTAATTAATATGAGCATAAGTAGTACTACTAGTACTGGCCTTCTCAAACTTGTGATCAAAGTTCTAGTTTGAACTTTGTTCCCTCCATCTAGTACCAGTTATTAGATTGGATAGGAAACATATAAATGATCCGATTACCTTTACATTAATAACATTAATAATAATAATAATAATAAACATATAAGAGAAGTCACCGCTCTACACATTCGAAACTCAAACGATATAGCTTAGCCATATTTGAGAAGAGAGTGGGAATTTGGAAACTCTCCTAATTTTTCTCAGCATTGGTAGGGAAACTTCATTCCCTTTCTTGCTTGGACAATGGTTTGGTTTAAAAACAGTGAAAGTCTTGGTCCATACTTCCACTACGTTAATTTTCTTGGTTTAGAAATTGCTAAGGAGAACTTAGGGACTAAGTTTCCATCTTTAATGGTTTTCCTACTTCCTATTTTTTGTTTTTTTGTCTTTTAGAAAGGAAACCTTTTAAGTATACTGGATTTTTTTTTTTTATAGTTAATTTCTGATAGTGATCCCACATGTCTCATGTCTTTTCTCAATGATAGGGGGTTAATTTTTGGGTTAGTAGAAATCATATATGTATATATAAGTTAAGAAGGACTATTTTCACATCTTTATTAAGCATAGTTTGGTTACGCAATTCATATTAGATGAGATGAAATATTTTGTTAAAAGTTATGTGAGGAGATTAATTCCCAGGGTCGGACCTGGGGAGTAGGCCCTAGCCTGGGTCCAAGGATAAGGCCTGGGCTGGGCCTAGTCGGCCCAGGAGGCCCAAGAAGAGAAGCAACCGGGGTAGAGTATACTGGGAAAAGGACGAAAGGCAGGATAGTCTGACACCATTACTGGCCGACAACCATGGACATCCCTTGACCTTGAATCCTGACGTCCAAATGGGTTAGAGAGGTGGGCGTGCCTGACCAGAACCACGCAGCATTAATGGGACGGAGGGAGACACGCCAGGACGGGGAGTCACACTGCATTTTATGCGTCCTGGGGCTTAGCACGCCACGACGCGTCTCCTAGGGTATCAGGGACAACCGAGATCAGGTCTGACTGGTTTGCAACGCGGCAGGATCACCCGACCCTGTACGAAATGACACACCCACTACCTCCTCCTCGAGGACCAATCCAGCCAAGTGTAAATACCCCCTCCCACGGCAAGGGAAGGGGTTCACACTCTTGAATAGAAAAAATCTCATATTTCTTAATTGATTATTTCTCTCTTTCTCTCTTACACTAAAATTAACTTAAGCATCGAAAGTACAACAGCTCCCAGACCCCCATTCTCCATCTCAACAGGAACTAGGTCCAAGTTCAACTGCGTGGAATTGCCCAGGTCACAAAACACGACATCAACAAGTTAGATAAAATATTATTATAATATAAATTTTTAATATTATTTTTATTTTAAAATTTTTTAAAAAAATATTTATAATATTTTATATAAAAATTTAAAAAAATTATAATGATTATATTTTATTTCCTTTCTATTATTTTTTTTCATGTATTTTAACATATATTTATAATGAGTAATGATACACATATAATATATTGCACAACACATTACATAATAATATTGTGAAATGAGGATATTTTCGTAAAATACTATTATATTTATAAGATATTTTATAAAAATATCTCTCTTTTTAATATATTATTATGTAATATATTGTAGAATGTATTGTATAAATTATTTTCTATTTATAATTCTCACCGCAATAATATCATGCGAATCGATAATTACACACCGGGTACAGCTACGCTC
>QEOT01000495.1:67781-95801 GCA_003123785.1 Pterocarya stenoptera
TAGACAAATGTGGAGGGCAAAGTAGTGTTTCTCATAATTCTAAGGGCAGGTTTGGGGTGAGATGAGACATAAAATTTTCATCTCATCTCATTATCACATATTTTTCAAATCTCCATACAAAATATAATAAATAATCAATTTTTTCAAATCTCAATTCAAAATTTTCAAATCTTAAAACAATAATAATATTAAAATATAATATTTTAAACTTTCATCTAAAATTAAAAATTCTCATCTCACCCCCAAAACCTGCCCTTAAAGGTGGATGTAGCGTGAGACCCGTCCCCATAATAAAAATTCTCAATCCTAAAACCTATAATTCTAGGATGCGATTACTCTGTCGCTGCATGTTGACCGCTGGGCTTACCGTCCAGTGTAAAAAAAAAAAATTCATATTTTTTTTCATATTTAAATATATTTAAAAAATAAAAAAATACATCAATACATTTAAAATCACTTCTTTAATCACTAAGTAAAAAAAAAATTTGACCAAGCGGTCAAATAGAGTGGACAAATGTGGAGGGCAAAGTAGTGTTTCTCATAATTCTAAGGGCAGGTTTGGGATGAGATGAGACACAAAATTTTCATCTCATCTCATTATTACATATTTTTCAAATCTCCATATAAAATATAATAAACAGTTCAATTTTTTCAAATCTCAATTCAATTTTTTCAAATCTTAATTCAACTTTTTCAAATCTCAAAACAATAATAATATTAAAATATAATATTTTAAACTTTCATCTAAAACTAAAAATTCTCATCTCATCCCCTAAACCTGCCCTTAGAAGTGGATGTAGCATGAGACCCGTCCCCATAACAAAAATGTTTTTTTTTTATTCTTTTTTTTTTTATATTCTTAAAACATTTTTTTTAAAAGATTTCACAACATTATTAAAAAATATTTCTTTAATCACTAAGAAAAAAACAAATTTCTCAGGACCCCACATTCGGTGACTCTAGTATTTTTGTTATCCTAACTAACAGATTCAGGGCATGTTTGGATTTAGAGAAAATATTTTTATCAGCCGGTTTAAAAATCCTACCCCACATATCTGATATGGCAAACCAGATTCATCAATTAAATATAAAAATATAAAAGCCAGCTCAAGATTCTTCATGTTTTTTTCCTTTGGGTGCAGTCTGTGTAGAAAATTTGATGAAAAAAACAAAGTAAGAATCAAACCAAATTATAAAAATCATCTATCATTTTTAAAAAATTATAAAAATCTTCTATCATTTTTAAAAAATTATAAAACTCAAAATCAAATCAAACCTGAAAAATGAAATTTTGAAAAGAAAAAAAAAGAACGAAATTAAGAAAACAAACAAAAATTTTGATCCATCATTTTTGTCAGACCGGACCATTAGCCATTGGTCCGGTCAGTCCATTCGGTCTGATTCAATCTGTGAATATTTTTTCTTCTTTTTTTCTTTTTTTGATAGAAAAATTAATAAAATTAATAAAATCAATATTAAGTGATCTATTTAACATTTTATATATAGTTAATATATATTAAATAATTTCATTGTATATAGAGTCAATGGTGATCCCTTATATGAAAATTACATAATTAACTTATAAAACTATTATATAAAATAATATATTATATATAATATTTAAAAATATATATATATTCGATCGATCTCGGTTTGGTTCGTTCTAAAAAATCATACCCTGTGACGGACTAATAAGATTATCAGTCTACACCGAACCATTCAATTCAGTCGATTTTTTCGATCCGGACAGATAGCCTTACACCCCTTCACCTCATTTCTCTTAAGAGGAATGCTATGCATCAACCACTAGCCTACTATTCACTCACATATCCCACATCTATAGCTTTTTCATAGGGTGTGAGGATGTTTTTCATAATGTAAAAATATTTTTCATAAGATATGGGGTATATGGTGATGAATAATTGCTGATTAGAAGAATTTTTCTTCTCTTAATAGAAATCTATTTAATAATATAAAAATCAAGTTTTAATGGATGACATGGCATTCTTTCCACAATATTCGGCTTAAGTGAGTAAAGTTGCAATTGGTTTGCAAAGTTTCAAACTATGCAATGATTTTATCCTTGCAAATCTCATTGGTTGGCTGGATTACATGAATATGGATGACATGGCATTATTTCGGCAATATTCAGCTTAAATTTTCAAAGTTGCAATTGGTTTGCAAAGTTTCAAACCGTGCAACGATTTTAGCCTTGCAAATCTCATTGGCTAGCTGGATTACGTGAATAATTTAGTCAATAAGTTAATTGGTGGGCATATAATAATAGTATAGGTATATCTAATACAATCTGATAATACATATATTAATATTTGAACCTCTTCCTATAAAAGAAAAATATTTAAACCCCAAAGTTTTGAACATCCACATTAACTTAGAAACGATACCCAAAGGACCTTAGCAACATACACATGTTTCCAACGTTCCCAACCGCCACAACTTTCAGGAAAAAGTTAAAAATGCCAAGTGGTGCAAAATGGCCATCGAAAAAACTGCCCAACGGTTTTCTACTTTTCTAAAAGAAACCACATAAGCCTTCTTCCTTCACTCTTTCGGTTGAAAATAGTTTTCCTCTATTGCACTTTTTTCTTCGCTCTCTCTCTCTCAAATAAAGTGAGGCCAGACCATTGTACTTTCTGCATTCAACTGTTTCTCGGATGTGGAGGTACTGAAGTTCAAAGTAAAATTAAACAGGTTAGTCTCACTGCCTTTTGTGTGTTTATGGCATATATAGTCTATCTATTCATAAAATTCATAAAACTTAAAGTCATAAAACTTAAAGATTCATAAAAGTTAAGGGTTACAAGAATAGATGATGTTTTGGTTGTTTGGAAATTATGGGTGAAAGAAATGTTAGTTTGGGTGAAAATTTTTCAAAACACTTCAACTGGGTTTCGGAAAAAAAGACACCATAATTGAATCATAAAACTTGAAGTTATAAAACTTAAAGATTCATAAAAGTTAAGGGTTACAAGAATAGATGCTGTTTTGGTTGTTTGAAAATTATGGGTGAAGGAAATGATAGTTTGGGTGAAAATTTTACCAAACACTTCAACTAAGTTTGGGAAAAAAAGATGCCATAAATGAATCATAAAACTTAAAGTCATAAAACTTAAAGATTCATAAAACTTAAGGGTTACAAGAATAGATGATGTTTTGGTTGTTTGGAAATTACGGGTGAAGGAAATGTTAGTTTGGATGAAAATTTTACCAAACACTTCAACTGGGTTTGGAAAAAAAAAGCGTATTGGAAAGCATCTACAAAAATGCAAAACCAAAAAACACACAAACCCACAAACACAGAAAAGAGAAGAGGGAGTGTTTCCGTATGCATATGAAAAAAAAAATCCCAAATGCATGACAGCAGAACATATAATATGCCAAGTAATAACTTAGGAAAAAATTAGTTGTAAGCAATTCTGCATACTAATACACGCACCCATTCAATATGATCAGTAAAAAAGTAGACTTTATTGAAATAGTACTAATTTAAATTTAGAATATGAAGGCAACACCATTATAAGTACACAGATTGGTACGCAAATTTGCTTGTACATAGCAAAACTCAATAACTTAAATCAGATTTATTAAAACACAATAAACGTAATAAAACACAATCAGATTTATCAAACACTCTAAAATTATAAGATATAACACTAAATCAAATTTCCAAATCTATAAAAAATCCTAAATCCGATTTATTAAAACACAATAAAATTTTAAACCCTAAAATAGATTTATTAAAACACAATAAACTCTAAATAAGAACACAGAATCACATATTCAAGGTATTATGCAATAAGCATTTGAAATTATGAATTTCATCGCCAAAGTTTGAACATCTTTTTAATAAACAGAACATAAACAGAGTGACGAACCACCTGAGCCAAGAAAAACCAAAAAACCCACAAACCCACAAACACAGAAAGGAGAAAATTACTTGGCTAATTGCAGACAAGGTAAATAAGAAACAACAATGACTTACCTAAGAAATTCAATACATTCTCATTAATCTCTAAGATGCATTATTTTTTCGTGAAAATTTCACAAAACACTTCAACTGCGTTTGGGAAAAAAAGATACCATAAATGAATTATAAAACTTAAAGATTCCTAAAAGTTAAGGATTACAAGAATATATGATGTTTTGGTTGTTTGGAAATTATGGGTGAATGAAATGTTAGTTTGGGTGAAAATTTTACAAAACACTTCAACTGGGTTTGGAAAAAAAAAAAAACGTATTTGAAATCATCTATAGAAATGCAAAACCAAAAAACCCACAAACACAGAAAAGAGAAGAGGAAGTGTTTCCGTATGCATATAAAAAAAAAATCTCAAATGCATGATAACAGAACAGATAATATGCCAAGTGGTAGCTCTAATCAAATTTATTAAAACACAATCAGATTTATCAAGCACTCAAAAATTATAAGATATAAACACTAAATCAGATTTCCAAATCTGTAAAAAATCCTAAATCCGATTTATTAAAACACAATAAAATTTTAAACCCTAAAATAGATTTATTAAAACACAATAAACTCTAAATAAGAACACAGAATCACATATTCAAGGTTTCATGCAATAAGCATTTGAAATTATGAATTTTATCTCCAAAGTTTGAACATCTCCTTAATAAACAGAACATACACAGACCGAGTGATCGGTGCAAAACTACAAGTGCACAGCATCGTAGTTTTATAGTAAAGTAATTAGAAGAGTATCGTCCTCAGGGATTGATAACTTACTTTTGACAAATACCAAAATTATACAAATCTCGATTTTATTTAGAAAGGTCACTAAGATTTTTGTAATTGCAATTTAAAATAAAATTAATTCAAAGAAAATACTCAAAGGAAAAGAAAGATGTTGTTCGAAAATCAAATTAATGGGAAAGAAGACTTCTAGGAAATTCATTTCACCTAATCTCTCACTATACTTTACTCATCTAACTAATTGAACTTAATTATCTGTTTGTTAGGAAATCACCAATTCATCCAAAAGCCTCTTTCGATAGGTCAATTGAAAATTATTCTTGTTCATCATCTTAGCAAATTAATAACGCAAGAAAGCAATAAGACCAATGATTTTAATATTACATAGGTTCATACAAGTCTTTCGATCTCTATATTTACATATGCCGAAATATTCAAGATCTATCCTATAATTTCAATAGCAAATCACAAGATCAAAATCATCTAATTAATGACCAGTTAATTAGAAGCGATAAGTTCAGAATAAATCAGATAAACATGAAAGAGAATTACTTCAAATTAGCATAGAAAAACAAGCATAGTTCGGAACTAGATTATATCATTTTTCTAGAATAAAGAAAATTTAGTTCATGCTAAAAATTAAACTCAACATAAACGAATTCATCATAATTTTTCTGAGAGAAGAATGGAAGAAAAATGAACACTGAAAAAAGAAATACTCAGATTCTGCAGCGGCCTCCAATTTCTCTCGTTGGCGTCGCTGCTTCTAGGTTCACTTCCCTTCTTCTTCCGTTCTCTCACTTTTTTTTTCTTTTTTTTTTCCTTCTGTGTTACGTAGCTGCCTCCTTTCCGAAAACAAAATTCAATTTTGAAATCCCGTCCGTCCGTGTAGACCAAATCAAACCAAAGGCTCTAGTTGCCCGTATCCCATGCATGCAAACTTCTCTAGCCAAGTCAAACACTTGGTGTATATCCGTAGCTTTCAGGTTATTCCAATCAAGAGCCCGTAATGCATGCCAATTCATAAAATTAAAAGAAAAGCCCCACATGAACTCCTTAAATTACGTTTATCCGTAAACCAAGAGGATCCCTCGCGTGCATCTCGCATAAATTGAAACTGCAGATTATGTCCCTCGTGTCCTATTGCTGCATGCGTTTTCCTATATTCAAATAAAATCTTTCATTTAAATGAGAGAGTTCCTAGACGATAAGCTTCTAAAATTTGGATTTTCATTTTCTTCAAATCTGAAATAAAATTTAATGACAACAATGAAGCCTAAAATTAATAAAAATTGATAAAATTAAATTAAGTTTAAAGTTAAAAAGTGATAAAATATAAGAAATTATGCAAGTCATCACCGAGCCAAGAAAAACCAAAAAACCCACAAATCCACAAACACAAATAGGAGAAAATTACTTGGCTAATTGCAAACAAGGTAAATAAGAAACAACAGTGACTTACCTAAAGAAATTCAATACATTCTCATCAATCTCTAAGATGCATTAATTTTTTCCTCATAAAAAAAAGTAAAGCAAAAGGGGATTATTCGTTCAAGATATGTGTGTAGTACTTATTTTGAAATGTTAGTTTGCCCAACCAGAAATGCCAGTGTATCTATCAAGAAGTTTCAAAAAATCTCAACCAAAAAATTCCTCACTAACAAGGTATTCCAAAAAACAATTATAGCATAAGTCAATCAATGAACTTAAATAAAAATTACAATTTTACACAAACTAAAAACAATACTTTTAATAATATATAAATAGTTTTAAGATTACTTTTTAAATTTTCATTGAACATGAACAAAAAAGAGTATAGGGATGTTTGGAAGAGCTGTAGATAAAAAATACATTTAACATACCATCACCAAATTGCAAACAACTAAACCAGATATCAAATACATTTAAATGGTAATCGAGGTATGTTGCTAGTAGGGGTGGGCAACGGAGCCCCGCCCCTGCTGCCCCTGCCCACCCTGCATGTAGATGGCCTAGCGGGGGCGAGATGACCCCAGCGGGGCCCCGCCCAACCTCCCTCTCCGCTCCTAGCGGGGGGTGGGGAAGATGGGAGTTTTCCCCCTGCCCCTCGGCACCAGGGCGGGGTGTGGGGGAAAAACCCCCATCCCCCACATGGTACGGGGCAGGGTGCGGGCTAAGGTACCCCCCGCCCCGCACCATGCGGGTATTACCCCTAGTTGCTAGATTCATCAGATATCAAAACCAGAACTACCATAAAAGTGATAAGGTAAATTGGTAGAAAATATTCATTTTGGAAATGAAAGATAAAATACAACCTCAAATCCAACATACACATCCCACGTAAAGAACTAAAAGCCTTTACAAATTATCCAATTCATAATCTTGAGAAAAACAAAATCTGGAAAAAATTATCTAATAACAAATAAGCTCAATGTTAAAAAGGACCACCTCAATTGCTTTCAATAGCCAAGATGTATATGGATGAAACCAATGCAGATCCAAAGAAAAACTCCTAATTAACACAAAAACTTCAAATTGGACCAAACGCCATAAAAATGTGTGGAACAAACCCTAATTAATCCAGGCACCATTCACCCCAGAATCAAATAGAAATGAAGAACGAAGACTGAAAAACAAACCATTGATGAAATAGATGGAAATTACTCACAGAAATAGTTGGATTCTCGACGAGGAAACACTCAAAAGCCTAAACTTCCGTAAGGAAAAGGAGATGATATGTGAAACCCTAATTTCACAACAGAAAACCCACACATTAGAGTAAGAACACGCAAACCCACAAAAAAAAAACGAATACACGTTTAATCTTTCTCAAGAAATAATTCATGGAAAATCGAGAAAAGCAAAAGACATTCAATTTTTTTACCGTACAAATTCGAGCCAACCCGCCATACTGATTAGCTCGTCGAGAGAGAGGAAAATAATATTTGTAGCCTCGAGAACAACCGGAAGTGGAGGAGAACAATACGGTGTTGACTTCAAAGGGCTGTTGAGTTGTTGACGGCGTGAGAAAGGGCTGTGTGAGAGAGGGGTTTGGCGTGATAAAGTTTAGGGTGAGAGAGAGGCAGAGCATAGATGATAGATGAATTATGCGGCGCGGGAGTTTGGTGTGAGAAGGGTTTGGCGTGAGAGAGAGGTAAAGCATACATGAAAGATGAATTGTGCGGCATGAGAGAGAGATGGGAGGGAAGAGAAGAAAATAGGATTTTCATTCCTACGGCCAAAACGCTATCATTTAGGTAGCTGAGGATTGAGTTTAATTTTTGAGCTGGACTATTACATGAATTGAGCATTTTTAGATTCCAAAAATATATTATTTTAAAAAATAACCCATTTCAAATTATATCACAAATTATATCAAAGAGAAACCAAAAGTCATTTATGTTCATAATGAAATATCTCACCATTTATGTTCATTATTTAAAAGTTTCGGTTTGATATAAATATTTATATTGTTGTTTATCTCAGATCATTTGTTCCATATTAATCATTATCATGCATTTATTCATGATAAATTAATTTACTTATGTTAAGTTAAACTATTGATCTTTATCTGATACATTTATGTTCATTTTTTATTTTGTGACCATTTCCATTCTTCAGAAAAAATAAAAAATTGAAAATGCTAGACTAGCACGTATTAGAAGACGAACGATTATTAATAATAAAAGGAGTAGAGCAAGAATACATTGTGATGATGAACATAGTAGTGACAGTATAAATGATGGAATAATTATGCGAGGTAGAAGACGAATGATAATAGATTATATAGAAAGTGAAGCAATTATGTGTGTTGATGGTCAACGAAGCAAAGATAGTACAACTGCCGAACCACCAAGTAAATGACTCAATTACATATTTAATGTATAATAACACATTTTTTTAATAATATGATTAATAGTAATTATGCCTTTTGGTTTTCTTTTATACGTTCTAGGAAAATACACAAAGCCTTGAAATTTTGGTCCTCTATCTTATGAATGTGATTATTGTGGTGCAATATTATTGTATAAAGAGAGAACTCAAAAATCAAGGATACTCACTCAACCGAGATTTTCTCTTTATTGTAAGGAGGGTCAAATTGTGCTACCTTTACTTCAGAAGCCACATTCTCTCTTAGAAGAATTGTTAAGTCCTAAAGGTGGGTAACATTGTAAAAGATTTAAGACACAAATACGAAGTTATAATGCCGTTCTTGCCATGACTTCAATGGGTGGAAATGTAGACAAGAATATCAATGATGGAGGCGGTCCATATATCTTTCGAATTAATGGTCAAAATATCATAAAGTCGGAACCCTTCATCCAATAGATGGTTCTAATCCTCGATTTGCACAGTTATACTTCTATGACACTGAGAATGAGGTATATAATCAAATGAGTCTACTGAATTACAACAACTCAATAAAAATATTGAGTCATTAATTCTTATTGCATTGGTCCAGATGCTTAATGAAACGAATGAATTGGTGAAAGTTTTTCTTACGGTAAGGAACCGTTTCTCAAAGGATGATATTCATCTAATGAGACTACGTCTTATTAGTTCAAGAACAACAGATGGAAGAGAAAATAATTTGCCCAACTGTTCTGAGATTGCTATAATTATTATTGGTGATATTGGTATTGAGGATGCTAATCAGGATATTGTTGTTAAATATAAAGAATGTGGATTGAAAATGATTAATGAGTTGCATTCATCATATATGGCACTACAGTATCCTCTTCTTTTTCTATGCGGGGAAGATGGATTTATACTTGGTATTTTACTTAGGATTGATCATAGAAGTACATCAAGAAAGAAAAAATTCATTACTATGAGGGAATATTATGCATACAGATTGCAAAAACATGAACGAGAAGGACACACATTAATATATGACAATCGTTTATTTCAACAATTTGTTGCTGTTGTTGATTTTGCAAATTATGAAATTATAGCGAAACGTTGTCATGATCAAACATACTTGACTGGTAAGTATTCTATTTTTTATGTAATAAATTTTTATCATTACAAATTATGAAACTATAGCGAAACATTGCTATGACCCAACATACTTGACTGGTATGCATTCTATCCTCTTCGTAATAAAACTCTTATCATCTCATATATTAAATTTAAGTTTAAATACTATTTTCGACATTACAGAATATTATCTCATTTCCAGATGTAATTGGAAGATTATATGTTGGAGCCATATAGGAGACAAATGCAAAGGGTCATCCTGTCATGCTACGGACAATCCAGTTACTATTATACGAGTAAGTATAATCTATTTAATGTTAAATATAGATAAATTAATTTACTATTTAATAGTATTATTTATAAAAATGACTAATTCACGCATATTAAATTTTAAGAATAAATATATACATGCAACTTTATAAGGGTCTGCCGCCATGCAAATTAATGATGATTTTTATAAGGATAATCCAGGACCATCTGTGGTGGTAGTTACCTCGACAATAATCAAAGCATTTAGAGGTAACATTTATATTATTGAAATGGAAACTCTTCATAAGAAATTAATATTATTGTTACATATGTACTTGAAAAAATGTTTTATTCCCCAGACGAGTTTAATCTATCATTAACAAATGCGACAAAGTTGTACATAAACATTGAGATTCCTGACGTATCAAGAATTTGGGAAAAGTAATAATAACATTTATTACTTTCTATTATCTAAATATTTAACCATCATATTATATGTATCTATTAACTTATTTTGATTGAATTAGGTTGCAACATGTCATCCAAAGGGAAGTCAGAACCATGAAACCAGAGCAAGCAGGGATATCTAATACAGAACTTACATTCTATAATAGGAAAACAATTATTGAAATTAAAGAACTCAAATAGACTGTAGAGACAGAGGTATTGATTTTGTGTTTTGAATTTAATATAATATACCATTCTTTAAGATTATGGACTTTCTATAATAACTAATAACAATTTACTATTATAGGAATTATTAGTAACGTGTTTATGCAAAATTGTCAAGATATACAACAAATTTAGATGGTATTATAGTTCATACCTTATATGTAAAACAAAAGTTAAATTCATTGACGGAACTTGTTGGTGTGAACGATGTAAGACAAAACCAAAACTTATTGTGCCAAGGTAATTTTACAAAACAAATTCCCTGTATATTTTCATTTGCACAAACACACACGTGAACATCTCTATTTTAATTAAATGTGCAGTTTATTTAATAAGTATTTCGGTATTTAGGTATCGGATAAATATGGAGCTGGTTGATGATTCAGGGTTAGCGTCGTCGGTGCTATTTGACAAAGAGACTGAGAAAATCTTATATACAACTGCAAGAGAACTTACAGAAAAACAAGACCAGATAGCAAAATAGTAAATATAACATTTTTAAACTGAATAGTGGTATAGAAATTATAATAAGTACATTAAATATTAGATATACCCTTATTATAACATATATATTTGTATTTGCGTAGGACCAGAATGATGATAGTTTCTCAAATGATTTACAGCAAATTGTTAATAAAGAATACATCTTTCTACTACGACTTGATGAGTATAACTTAAAATATGAACGAAAAAACTACACGATTCAGCAAATATTTGATCCTGAATTTATAGAATCCAAGTCAATTAAAAAGGTAACAATAAATTACATGATTTGGTTTTTAATCAATTTTCTATCAGATTTTATATTTATAATGGTTTTAATTCTTATTGTTCAATCAATTTGTTAGGATGTTGATCAGTACACTAGTATACTATATTTTACTAGAAATATAAAGTTTTAAATGTTTTATATTCAGGAAACTGTTATAGACATCGATCTCTACATCAACCCAAATACAAAGAAAGGGAATCATAAATCTCAGTCATCATCATCCAAGAGGAGAAAAATCCACAAAAAAATATGAATTGAACAATTGTGTTTCATATTAATTGTATCTATTTTACAATGTTTTAAATTGAACAGCCATATATATATATTTATATTTATTACATTTTTAATATATTTGATATATATTTTATTAATAGTAGTGGTGCTGATTATGTATATTAATGAACTATTTAGAGTTATAAAATTCAACATAAATAATGGTCCGGGTATTGCGCAGTAGGGCTTTACAGAAACCGACGCAACCAGCCGCCACTGACTCGAACAGACCGGCCGCGGCTAGAACCAGTGGAGAACCGGCCGACGTATGGTGAAAATTTGAAGAAATCGACGTTCAGCAGTTCAGTCCCGGTTTGAAATTGGACCAGACCGCTAAACCGACCGATATAATAAAACTTTATTTTTTTTAATATACCTTAATCAAAACGATGTCGTTCCACTTAAATTTAAATGAGAATGCTTCGTTTTATACCTATAAGTAGACAACAGATAATAGAAACGGCGTCGTTTGATATTAAACCAAACAACATCGTTTTATTAAGAACGTAAGAAAAAAAATATATATCTAAAACGACGCCGTTCCACTTAAACAACTTAAATGGAATGACGTCGTTTTGATGTGGGGTCTTCTTCTTCCCCAACCTTCTTCCAGTTCTCGATCTACTCTGCAACTCTCTCTCTCTCTCTCTCTCTCTCCTCTGCAACTCTCTCTCTCTCTGAGTAGAATCTCACCGCTAGGGGAACCAACGTCGACCGAGATCCGCCTCAATCAATTTTCTCCTCCCCATTGACCAGTTATGATCAGTTGCTCCCCTAGTTTTTCAAATGTCAGTTAGCATCAATTTTCACCCATATTGCACAGATTATAGGCTCGTTGAAATAAGTACCGTGGTCCATGTCACAAATTTGAAGACTTTTGCCCATCCCCTTAACATCTTTCTTAATCCCAACCGTCAGTAATTTAAACTTAATAGGACCGTCAGATCTAGGGCTTCATAGGCCCAAACCCTATTTATATACTTAAGAACGAAATGGCAATTCTTTCGGCCTTTCGTTGCATTGACATAGAACACATACCGGGAACGACTCACGCAAAGAGTGCCTGAAAATGGTGCAGCGGCTTACGTATCGCACGCGCCACAGCTATGCCACCAAGTCCAACCAGCACCGGGTCGTCAAGACCCCTGGTAAAACCATTTCACGTTGCTATAATTGTTTTTCTTAAAATGGATTTCTGTTTTGAAAATGTTGTTTTCTAATATGGGTTTGGGTCTGTTCGTGGATTTAAGGTGGGAAATTGGTGTATCAGAGCACCAAGAAGAGGGCAAGTGGGCCCAAGTGCCCAGTCACTGGAAAGAGAATCCAAGGGGTATGTAATGCTTGTGTTTGATCTTGCTTTTATGTATCTGATTGAGCTTGCTGATCTTCATTTGGAGTCTTCCGTTTATGCCACACGTGGCAATTTGTGAAGTAAAGTTGGCTGAAGTTGTTGCATTTCGATGAATTAGATATCATATATACGCATGTCTTGCTGTTTGTGAATTATCAGTATGACCATAAGTGCAGGGTTATGGTTTTTGCTGGGTAGGGGGTGGCCGGTGGGTGTTGATTGTAGATGGCTAGATACGTGGCTGGGTGTTCTGATATTAGGTGTAGTTACTGCTATATACAAATTGATTTGGCTTGGATAAATGTTAATGCCCGAATTGATTTGATAATCATTGAATGAATTATTATGAGCATGCCCGTCATTCCTTTTTCTTTCCTCTAATTATCAAAAACTAATGGGTGGTATCGTGTTGGTGAGGGATTATAACATTAAGATTCTAGTTTTACCTCTGCTTAGCCTTGTAACGGAGATTTTGGGAGTTGCATATGCCATATAGTTGATATTCACTGTTCATCATAAATGGGTATTGTTGTTTCCCCACATTCTTTACAAACCTCCAGAAAGTCCTTGGTAATTGACATACTTCTTGGAAGCAAACATGTCTGGATCTATGGTTGCATTGACTACTTTGAAACTAATTTGGCACTGGACTGTTTAATTATTTATGCACGGAAGTTCCTTACCCCAAAAAAGTTGAATCCTGGTGCTGGGAATTAATGTTGACATTGGATATTAGAAGAATTAATTAAATTATCATGTAAGTTCAGGGTGCATTCAACTGATGAATTGCCTAAATATGTGGTTGTGTTGGGCGGCTGGGGCTAGATTTTTGTTCTTATTTCATTTCCTTTTCCTCCTGAGATGCAGGGATTGTCTCAAGTTACTACTTAAGGTTTCAACAATGTCGAGACTATATGATGAAGAATACTTTTTATATATTGCCTTAGGTTAATTCAAGAATTTAGATTTAGAGTGGACTGAATAGTTTGTGAAGTGGAATGTGGGTAGAATGCTTGTAAAGGTTCAGCTCAGAAAGTATTTTAATTGTGATAAAATTCTGTTTAGTGCTGTACTTAAATTGTGGCACACTCCCCCCCAGTTGGTGGTGCTTGTATATTTGAGTAAGTGAACTTTATTTCTCTTTAATCTTCAGGTAATCGTAATTCTTTCTATTTTATGTTTCTCTCTATATCTTTTGTTTTATGATCTTATTCTTGATAAAGATAGCACTGATTGCATTTAATGATTAAATTAATTCTCGTACAATTTTTTCTCTTTCAGATTCCCCATTTGAGACCTGCTGAATACAAGAGATCTCGATTGTCAAGGAACCGAAGGACTGTGAATCGGGCTTATGGTGGTGTCCTTTCTGGAGGTGCTGTTAGGGAGAGGTATTTTATCAAAAACTGGCACTTAAAGATTCTGCCTCTTTTTTAAGTGATTAGAGCATGTTCCTAGTTAAATTATATGTTTTTGTAGGATAATTCGAGCATTCTTGGTTGAAGAGCAGAAGATTGTGAAAAAGGTGTTGAAGATCCAGAAGACAAAGGAAAAGCAAGCCTCAAAAAGCTGAAATGAGTGGAGGATTAAGGGAAAGTAATTCGAGTTATGAAATATGGTTTATAGTTGAGAGAAATTTTGAATTAGGTTGGTGTTGATGAGTTGTATGGTATTGGAATGCTTTTACTCTTTTGATCGATACTTTATTACTTTGATACTTTTTTTTTCACTCTGAAGACAAGTCATTTACGTGGTTTTGTTTTAACGATAATTTGTTCTTCAATGAATTCCCTTATGATTATATTTATCTACTCTAATTTCTGCATCTGAGATGGATTTCTATTTGTTTCTGTATCTTTTGTTCATTTTTTAGTCGTAATTAAAATTGGACGTTGTCACACCATATAGGGGGAATTCATAAAGCAGTTGGCGCCTTGGCGGTCGATTTGCTTAGGGCATGGATTGGCAGGGCCGCCTTTTGCTCTTGCAGTTTAAACGGCTTCAGCCTCTTATTACCTTTGAGACTCTTTCTGTAAAGTAGTTCTTCTATTAAGTGTGATGATATTTTCGCCCTCCTAGGGGAAAACCCATTTTCGATGATGAGTTGCAAGCGACTTCTTCAAGATTTGGATGACGACGAAGAAGGCTTGTTACGTAAGCGCTTCTTAGCTCCAAAAAGGACTCTAGCTCTTAATCCGAAAAGCTGCTGAAATTCCTAAAGCAGAAGAGGAGGGAGGAAAAAGACAGCAGCCTGCTGCCAACACAGGTTGTGGGGGTATCATCAGGGTTGATATGGGAGACCTGATTATGGCTTCTTGCCCTTATTATGGATCATTTGGCACCAACACCATGGCTGAGCTTTGCTTGAGGGGGCTCAAAAGATGCCACCAACTAGATACCAAGGTGGGGGAAGTGTAAACAGATTCTCAGCTACTGCTCACTTGGTGGCAGAGGAAGGATTCGACAGTAATCGACACACTGGACCGTAAAAGAGACCTGGGAACAGATTGAGGCATGCATTTGTCAACACAGATTTCTGTTTCACTCACACATATATAGAGAGAGAACTCAACCTGGCGAACTGGCTTGCAAAAAATGGGGCAACAGAGCGCAACTTCGAGCTCTCGGGTGCCAGGGAAATTAGGGGCTTGCTAAATGCTAAGACTCGGTGTATTTAACTAAAAAAATCTGATTTATAATTTTTCCTCCTTAAAGAACACAACACGAAAAGAATTACCTGCAAATGCTTGCTATTAATTAAAAGCAAGTACAACTTATTAGCTAATATTTAATTCCTCAGTTCTCGTCTTTGGATCATGCAATGCCAAGCATTCTTCTGGAGGAATGCCAATAACAACCAATCCATCGTCCCGGAGTTCTATCCTCATTGCCCAGTTTGTAAACATATTCAACGCTAGTCTCTTTCATCAGTACCCATATATCAGTATATGTATATGTTTCCATATCCGCGTCAAAATACTCAAAGCAACATACTCATTGATACCTGCAATATCCTCGAAACCAGATCTTTTAATCGGGGGAGGCACCAATATCTCTAGGAACACTACATCGCTCATATCGAAAGAAAGCAACAACGGGTGCTCGATATTATCGGGTGCTCGATATTATCAGGGGCACGAGACAGCCAATAATGCAAGCCATTCAAGTGTGAAGGGAAAAGAGAATGAACATAGGCCGGGTTAGGGGATGTATTTATCACTCTCCAAGAATCAGTATTAAGGGTTGTATACCTCAACTTTGCAACGCTGAATATCAAAGTTGCAAGCTTTAGTCTTAGGATCAATACCGAAGTCAAAGACAGACGAGGTGAAAAAGAATGAGGGATCCGGCGAGCGGTGGGTCAAGGGGAGTATCTTTGACTCTCTTGTTGCCAGATTCCATAATACTATCTCATACAAACGTTCAAGATCAATACCGAAATATCTCAGCAACTTGGCAGAAACACGCCTTCTATATACACAGCTTTAGCCTTTCTCCGGTCTCCGGGACTGCTTTACCGCGTGGCTCAGCCAGATTTTGCAACCATGAACATCATCGCAACTCAACCATCATATCAACAACACGCATAAAGTTCACTGGTAAACAGGGCTAGTGAAAGGGGATGAACATTCACCCTTTCTCATGCCCTCTCAACCCTTCATTTCAGCTTCTGTTCATTGTAGAAGGTCACTCACACGTCTGGCCAACTGTATTCCCAATTTTTATTCAGACAGATCAATCTAGAAGGAATTGCTTTTAGAATAGCAGTACCAAAGAATTGGTCTAATCCAAAAGCAAAACCACGGGTCTCAATGGGAATCAAGAAGAAATATCAGCAGATGTGTCAAAAACAGTAAGAGACGGCGAACACAATTCGTATTCGCAAATGCGTCAGAACCACTCAAAGATAGCGAACAAAAATAAAAAAGGCAAAATAGAAGAAGTAATCACAAATCACAACATCAAAACCTCTGAGTTTTACCGTAATTTCATAGTCTTCGAATCCACAAGTAATACGCCAAATATGTAATTTTGTAGGTCATGCACATATGAAATGAGTTGGAGATCGCTGAACTGATCTAGAATCTTGTTGATGTGCCCCATGAAGGGATCCAATCCATTCCCGGTTTATCCTATGCTTTTTTATCTTCTTTTCTCAATTTCTTTTTTTAAACCCTGCCTATATTTAATAACTTTAATGGCTGGCGTACTCAAGTTGGAAAAAGAAGAAAAACAATCTTACAGAAAAACAATATATAACTTAACAAGTATAAGTCGAATAGAGGGGAACTTTACAATGACATAGCAAACAGTATAATCTATTTTTTTTTAGTTGCAAAGTTTCATTTTTGTTTCAAGTATAGCATTTATTTGCGGAGTAGCTAGTGGACATCTCACTAGGACAAGGAGGTGAATCCCATGACAGATTGGGCTTCCAAGCATCATTTGAAGGCAAACTGAAGGGAAATCCGATTGATCGGATGGTTCCCCACTGGTTATTTAGGAGGGTTGCGTCTAGGTTCCTCCTGAGGCCTGCCTCATCTTCTCCTGTGCCCATGTTTTCTTGCACATCCTGTGGCAAACTGACTGAGAAGCCACTTAACTGCTGTTGGGACGCTTCAAAGTCTATGCTCTCAGATGCACTGGTCAATTCGCCTAAAGCAGAGTTCAAAAGGATGGAAGGAGTATCGACCGTACACTTGGTGGGGCCTGACACATCGACTGAGGAGATCAACGTGAAGCCATCGGGAAGTTCTCCGTTAGAAAGAGGGAATGGGAAGGGCTTAGAGGCTATATGATTAATGGGTTTATAAGAAGGAATGTCAAAAGCAGAGAAACAGGCAGTAGAGGATTGTTGCAAGTCATGATTGTTATGGCAAAACTGCATAGCTGACCCAATTTCAGTCGTACGAGAGATGTTCTCTGGACTGAACTGACTGCAGTGTGTGCCCTGTGTGAGCATCTCAGTTGCCAAAGTTTCTGGCAGTGAAGAGACCCAAGAGTGGGACAGAGCTCTTTGAGCCATGGAATTTGTTTTCTTGAATATCCTGCAAATTGCCCATGAATCCTGTCATCCAATGAGAAAACAATGATTTAGAAAACGAAACTTCAGTAAAGAAACAGTGGGAAATGGAGAATTATATTTCACTTACATTTGCAGGGATGTTTTTATCTAAGAACTTCTTCGGGGGCGCCAAATCCGAGAGAGAAGGTAACCGAAATTCATGCATCATCCAATCAGTTTTGATTCCTTTGGCAGCTCTGCCCCTGTAGAAGACAAGTGACTTCTTCAAACCGATGCATTTGCTGCCATCAGAGGAGTAAATAGGCCGGTCAGTTCCAGTTGCCTTCCAGAACCCAGCTCCAGTAACTCGGTTTGGCCGTGCACTGTTCCTGTATTTACGGTCCCTTGGACAGTAGAAATACCACTCTTTCTCCCCGGTAGCAGCCACCTCTTTTGAAAAAAAAATTATATGATAAGTAACTAAGTTCACTAATAATCAGAAGTAGCAAAAGTTGAACAAAGAAATTAAGAATCGAGCTTCTGAAAGTTCATCCTCAAAGGTTTCAGGGAGAAGAATATAATCACAGTCACAGAACTCTAATAACACTGAGAAAATATGAAGGTAGACAAAGATATGCAAAGTACTGTAACGATGTTGATCTTTTCAGGATATGACATTAGGCTAATCTACACCAAACTAGAGCCATTTTTAGCTCCAGAAACAGCTTAATGTGCTCGCGATATAAAAGTCTACAGAGAGTAAATGAAAAGGGAAACTTTTCATTGAGAAAAGAAATCAATGAACAGAGGAAAGCTTCCTCCTTGCTTGCAGCCTATCCCAATCTACAAAAACAAGTAAGACAAAGACAAAAGCAGGTAGAGTAGTTCGAGTTCTGAAAAGAATATCAAGGGATGGACCATCTTACTTGGTAGATCCCACGGATCGTACTTGTAAATATCCACTGTCTTAATTAGCTCAATAGGAAGAGTTCGCTGCTGAATCTTTCTCTTGAGGTAGAACCCAACAAGCTCCTCGTCTGTGGGATGAAAACGGAAACCCGGCAACATAACATCATCAACCTTCTCAACATCTTTCTTCTCATCCATTTCCTCTTCTTAAATATTCAATCTTGATGGGGTTCAGTGAACAAGACTCTGATTGAACCCAACTTTCAACTTTGGAAATTGGTCTTTTTGGGGTATTAATGCAACGGCGTAACAGCTCAAACTTTTGAGGCAGTATGAGCTCAAAGGAGAACTGGTTCCCTGTGCAGTTCACTTAATTCAAAGACGTTGATGCTCCCTGAGAAGGGGTCTTCTTCCTAAGCTTTGGCCGCCCTTTCAGGGCGAGTAATGGAAAGTGTTTTTTTTTCCACGAAAGGCACGACGATTGATAGAGAAGAAAGCTAAGCTAAAGGCCCTTAATGGAACAGCTAGCAGGGAACCAAATTCAAGGAAATGAACTTCTTAATGGAAGTTCTCACATGACCTTCTTGAACCTCCCCCCCATATATGAGGGTGGGGTGGTTTTAAATCCAAATTAAGGATCTCAAGGACTATTAAACCAGCAGCTTTCATGGATTTTAACAACCAAATTATTTTCACCCTATTTCCTCATCTTCAAGTGCCATTTATCTTCAACAAACCAACGACAAGATGACAAGGCAGGTTTCCTATTCCATATACTAATATTTTATTTTTCGTTTAAAATATTATTTGCTTGAATTGTTTTTTCTAGACAATAGGATGGACCAAGTTCCAATATTATAAAAAAAAAAAAAAACACTAAAATTTATATTCACTCTTCTAGAGATTCTCCTCAAAATCCATTGAGGAAATTCTAAAATCTGATATGTCTGGGACCCAAAAATGCCATTTCAATTCCATTCTCCTCGGACCTTCTATTCCCTTAATTTCTTCTGCCACATATGAACACGTGACATGTCAGATTGGATATTTTGGATTATTGAAGATTCCTCAAATGGGTCACTTAGGGCCGGTATACACTAATATTTATTATTTTTTTTATTAATATTCAATATTTCATTATTATTTTTTTATTATTATTCATAGAATATCTGAAATTATCTCGCAATCCAAACGCATCATTAATGTAATAATTAGGAAAAAAGTGGCTCTTAATTAAGACATTTGGGATACAGCAGGGAATAACCATTTGACCCTTCGAAAGGGCATCCCCATAAGTTTTTTGGGGCAGCTTAAGCAGAGTCGATTAACATGGTGATTAACAGAAGTTATTCTATTGGTAAAAAATGCATCTTAAGACAGAACGACCTGTAGGTGATTTAAGGGAACAAATCTACCCTATTAAGCAATATGACTCCCTGCCCCCATACCATACCATACCATACCATAATTCATTTTCTTTTCCTGATCTTTTGCCAATACATCCAGAGTTTCCCCGGTTTTACAGATGTTGATGCCTTAATGAATAGGTTAGGCAAACAGTAGTACTGCTCAAGGCTTAATGTTTTTAAAATATTTCCTTGTTTAGGGTAAAATTTGACAGATAACCAAACAGTGAGAAAACAGCAGTTCATTCAGCTACTCGTTTTTGGTTTGACTAATGATGATGCCATCTCATATCATAATTATGTATGTCTTTTGATAAACTTATAATGATATAGACATATTAATATATATATATAATAATTTGGTTTTATATAAAATATGAAACAAATCAATTTTTTCTATTCTATATATATCGAACAGTTTATTCTAGTGCGTAGTAGCTAGCTATTCTTCAAATCCATTAATTCCTGATAAAAAGGAAAATGCATTAGCTAGCCATCATGCATAAGGTCAACAATTGGAAATTGACTACATAGACGAAGTTTCCACATCCTATTTTTCTTTTCCTCCCAATACGAAGGACTAGGAATTCAACATTATAATAATTAAAGTTTACCATTTTAATTAAAATCTAGTCAAGTCGATTCTAGAAGTTTTGAATTGTCTTGGAATTCTCACAATAATACAGTAATTGACAACTAATCTAGAAATATAGATATAGTTCGAATTATGATCATGATATTCCCTTATACTTCTCATGTAAATATTCGTTCACCTTGAACTGAAGATCATAACCACCTTTTAATTTTCTAAAGCTAGCCTGATGGAAAGAGACCATGGCACAAGTCAATCACCTTGATTTCCATGAACATAGGAAAATATTAAATTTCTCGATTTCAAATGTACGTTTTCAGTGATGCCAGACAGTGCCATGGTTTTCGTAGGTAGGGACGTGGGCTTTCATAATTTCTTAACGGTGGAACAAAGACCTATGCATGTGCGAATAATTCTTCTCATCAATTACTATTCATTATCCTACACTCCATACTTTATGAAAAAAAAAAAATTCAAGTGTGAAATGTGGGAGTAAATAGTGATTGATATATAGCAAAACCGATTGGAAGTGATATTTTCTAATTTGCACGGCACCAACCTAGCTAATTGGTACGTATTAGGAAATAGGTGAAGATCTTTGAGTCAAATAGCCCAGTGGGGAGCTCCCAATATACTCAACTCCCAATATACAGCCCTCGTTTGAAGGCTTTCTTGTCTGTTCCTTAACCTAGGGTTTGGCACCCATGCATGTAGCATGCACACAAGTTCAAAAAATGGGTCAAACTTGTCTAGCCACCAGCTTAATTTCTTATGAACCTCTTAATTATTTGTGAACATTAATGTCCAAACCTATAACCATGCATCATGTTCTCGTGAACGAGGCAAATCCACGTTCAAGTTACAGTATATATACTAATCATATATGCATGCATGGTTTCTTAATTTCTATAATTCAGCAGTACCACAAATTAATTAGCTAGGTGGTATATATATATAACTCTAAAATAGTTTCATAAATTAACTACGATGGTCATGAATTCCATTGCCACTAGCTTAAATTCATATGCCTGAAATTCTGCCGTCGAGTACGTAGTGTTTCCCTCTTGACCTGTACGTTAATTTTGCAGGCTATCTTTGATTGACTCTTCGTTCTAACCGCAGATGAGTAATTTTAGGTTGTTTTGAGACTATTGGCCTCATTATAATAAGATATTGGGTGGTGTTTTATGCCAATCGGCAGTGGTACTACTAAAAATGTATTCTAAATTACATTCAACTGTGATGGAGCCAATGGTGTGGATGATGATGATGATATTGGGCAAGTAAATTTGGTTCATGTGTAGGTTGTTATGCCAAGGTTTCAGGATATCGTGGCGTTTTTTGTATTAATTTGTGAGCATATTGGAGTGGTGCCGGTGATCGTGCTTTGTGATATGGAGAGGTTGGACGTTGGAGTACTGGGATAATTTGGAGTGGTAATATATATAATATAGAAAAAGTCTTCTTGCAAACAATTTCGTGTACCAAATCGCGCACGAATATAAATGTAAGGCATCCGTTGAATAAAACAATGTAAATTGAAGACGGAAATAATTTTTATGAGATAGAGGACCTTAATTCTTCTTCTCTCAATTTTTTTTCTTTTATTTTTTTTTTCAATAAAAAAAGTTATATGAGTATTGCTACGCGGTTTGGTGCGCTCGTACCTAGTAAGCCTCATATATATATATATATATGTGTGTGTGTGTGTGTTTGTGTATAATTCCTGGGAAAAAAAATTAAGTTTTGTTGACCACTTTGTTTGTATATATAGTAGCACCATCATCAACTTGCCTTAATTATAATTTAACTGTTACAATTGAAGGGAATCTGGTAGCTTAATTATAAGTTATGGTTTTGAGTGTATTTAATTGTATGTTGGGCCCATCTGATGGAAATGTTGGGGGTGATCTCCTTGAAAGCAACTTCCTTCAATCTCACATATATGCCCCTTATAATCCACGGAAACCTAATTGCCTTTAATGATAAGCTACTGTTTGAACCTTACCTGAGCAAATAAATACTATTCAGCTTCAATCGTGGTAGGCCATTAATTTCATCTCATCCTAAATATATATATAAATATATATATTCCATTTTATTTTTCCCTCTTTCTCTCTCTCTCTCTCTCTCTTGGTTTGGGAAACTATCCAGGAAAAAGAGATACAAAAACTTACTTTTTTTCAATCAGGAGATGGGTCCAATTCAAAATAGAAAGAGAAAAGGAAAGGGGATTTGTATCCTAATGCCAGATTATTAGGGAAGTATATTATCAGTTTGATTGTGAAGTTTTTAACATTCTAATATGATGTCTGCGAATTGGAAGCAAATTGATTAAGAAAATAGAACACGGAAACAGAATTGATTTAATGGATAATTATAAATATAAATTGGAATAGACAAGTATAATATATTTATATATATATATAATGAGATATGAGATATTAAAACAAATAAGACGTCTTTTTTACTTAAATTAAAAGGACAAATCATGATTGAGATCTGATGCTTTAAAACCAGGATCATGTAAACGTAAGTTTAACTTGTTTCTGAGAAATGTGGCAATTGCTTGGTAAGTTTTTCATTAGCTTTTGTCGTTTAATCACGTCTTAGATAAATACATATATATATATATATATATATATAATCAGCATAGCACATATATAATCTCAATGCAAGAACAAAACAAAAGACAACAAATGCAGAGGAACCGCACCAAGACAAGAACATAAAACATCATCGTCGCCATCAACCAAACTCCATGTTCACACTTCTATTCGTACTCCAAGCCGCCGAACTGTTCAATGACATCAGATGGTTTCAAGCATTGATAGTAAGTCGGGAAAAATCCTACCTTTTTTAATTTTTTCTTCTTTTTTGTGGGCTACAATTGAGCAAGCAGTAGCCTAAAACTTAGCAGGCTGAGTTATAAAACATTGGATTCAGCATAAATAGACGTACTGGGTATTCAAATCATGTAAAGATCCAAATATTGTTGATTCTGTTGGGTGCCTAAAAGAGAAATTCATGACATGGGAAACAAAAGCCCATTTTGATGCTTCGAATCATTTCACTTCCTTTGTCAAACAAAAACCACCAAGCCAAAAGTTATAAAGAAAAATGAGAAAGAAAGCCATAAAATGCTTAGGTCTTGGTTATTTATATGTTTTCACAAGTAGAATAATGATGTGTACAACACTTCCTCATTTGACATTAAAATTACAGCATGATTTATTTTCCCTTTATACAGAACAAGTTGAAAAAATACTACTTGTTAGAATCAATATGATTATCGACTTACCTTGTCACGAATTCTTTTCCTCTAATACAATAGGTATCTCCACATTTTCAGTGCCCCTCAGAATCTTCAAGACTACTTTATCACCCACATTATAGTCATCCCACACTTTGTACAGCTCTGCTTTGCTTTTAACCTGGTTATAGGATTATATCAATAATTAAAAAAATATGTTACAATAATTTTCATATCTCACGTGTGTATCGATTGCACATTAACAGAAAACAGTTATACTTGTAGTCCTCATGAGTTCTCCTATCCAAGAAGGAAAACCCACTATATGTGAAACTAGATTTGAGTAAACTTCAGGGTCTTAAATTCCATCTATCACCCAAGAAAAATGAAGAAGAAAAAAATCAGGAAGCAGAGAATAAAGAAAATATTAAAAAAAAAGAAAAAGTATACTTTACAGTGGCTACAAATTGATTTCTGGTAGCTTTTCCCAGGATAACACACGCCACACGTATAAAACATTTTCAAAGGATATCTTTTCTTTAATAGTATATAAAAGTTTCATCATCAATGATGAAAAGCAGCATATTAGAATGGAAAATAGAAAAGGAAACAGTTTTAGCAAGAAAGCACTCACAGATTTGTTGTCAACTGCAACAATGATATCCCCGAGTACTATGTTACCAGCAAAACCCCTTGTGGTTGGTAGTAGCCCAGCCTTTGCTGCAAGACTATTTCCAGGAACCTACAACACCATATGATTAACTTGAGATGTTGAGAATGGAATAAGAGAATAGCACAAAGGGAAATTCTAACACTAATGCAAATTTAAATCTCTGAAGAGATACCAGTAAGACAAGTGCTCCATTCCGAACATTAAGTTGATTGGCAACCAGGTCTGGAGCAATATCCAAATTTAAACCAGCTCGAAAAACCTAAGATGGAAAAATAATGAGATAGGAGTTATAGAAGGTATGTAGCTTTTAGAGCATTTCTGGTGAAAAAAAATCCAAAAGCTTTCACTATTTTCCATGTTAGTTGTGATCATTTCTTCAGGCATGCTTAACAAATAAAACTAATATGTTGAATGTAAAGAACACCAATAAAATAAGATAAAACCAATGAGAAGGATAATACTTTAATCAAGTTCACACAGGTGGAGGTTGGCTTAGGTCCTGGGTTTCAGATATTTTCTAGCAAAATATAAAATTCAATGAGAATTTGAAATGAAAAATTAGTTAGCAAAAAGCACTCACTTTTCCAAATTGGATTAACTGGGGTACAATCTTGCTTACAGTTGAGGAAGGGATGGCAAAACCAACACCTGCTGATGTACCTGCCATATCAAAATTCTTATGATCATAAATCTTTAAGATAGCCAAAAGTGAAAAACTTGGTAATGGAGAAAGCAGTTCCCCAGAGATATATGTGGTGAATAGATGGAGTTCATTGCCACCAAATAGAGGAAACAGTCACTCCCTTCAAAATAACTTGCATATACCTAGAATTTAACAAAGCCTAATGCATCGTTCAAATATTGGGGAAATGTACGCAGAGTTTCAAAATATTATCAAATCTCAAAATATCTCAGGATCTGTGCAAGAAATTTTGCATATATAAGGAAATTTACCCATCCTAGTATCAGCAAAAGAAAGGAAAAAAGAAAAAAAAAAAAGTTACCTGTCTGAGTAAATATTGCAGTATTAACACCAATCAAATTTCCTTTGGAATCTAGAAGAGGACCACCACTACCATAGTCACAAAAAAAATTCAAGCATTAGGCAATGCACAAACTACTACGAACACAAATATCTTGCTGGTGCAAAGGAAGTATTGTCTTCACTAGTTCTATCACTCTGACATCCCAATGAGGGGTGAAATTCATACAATAAGATACCACTAGAGGAATGGGCAAAGGCTTAATGAAAATATTTAGATAAGAATGGTCCCGACTGACCTGTTCCCAGGATTAATGGCAGCATCTGTTTGAACTCCTCCACCAATTGTGACTCCAACTTGACTGAAAATGTCTCGATTCAGTCCACTGATAACTCCAACAGTAAGGGTATGATCAAAACCAAATGGATTCCCAATTGCTAAACACTGCTGCCCAACTTTTAGAGAAGATGACTGCCCCACCTTAATTGGCCTCAACAGATCTTCAGAGGCTTCTACCTAGCATTTTAAAGATATCAGTACACCGCTACTTGTATCTTGGACAGTATAAGTGAAATGCTTTTTTTTTTTTTTATAAGTAAAAGATCAATATTATATATATGAATGAAATAGGCCTAGCCCATGTACACAGGACGTATACAATAGAACACCTAAAAACATTCTAAAAGCTATAAATTAAAGACAAGAAATCCTGAACATTGCCCCCATGCAAAACAATAGCGGAAAACCAAGACAATAAAGTGTGGAACAAAAATTTCTTCAACTCTGCCAAAGTGCGTTCCTTATCTTCAAAGCATCGCTCATTCCTTTCCGTCCAAATGCACCACATGATGCATAATGGAATCATCTTCCACACTGCTGCCACTCGAAGACAGCCTTGCAATTTCCTCCAACAACCTAGTAACTCCACCACCCTCATAGGCATAACCCAAGCAACATCAACCCTTTGAAATATCTCATCCCACAACGCCCTTGTTACCTCATAGTGTAATAAGAGATGGTCCACAGATTCTCCCATTTTTTTACACACGCAACACCAATCCATCACTATACACCCTCTCTTCCTCAAGTTATCCGTGGTCAAGATCTTCCCAAAGGCGGCACTCCAAACAAAAAAAGCTACTTTAGATGGCACCCGAGTCCTCCAAATACTCTTCCATGGAAATGGAGAATGATCTTCGGTTGTCAAGATGTTATAATACGCTTTCACTGTACATATCTTGTGATTATTAGATCTCCACTTCAATCTATCTCTCTGTACAACAGGATTCTCTGTGGAATATAATGTGCTGAAAAAATCAGCAACAATAGATAATTCCCAATCATGAAAATCCCTATTAAAAAGGATATTCCACTGATACGAACCATGAGAGAAAACCCGCACATCCGCCACTAATGCCTCCTTATTAATTGCAATACGGTATAGAGCTGGAAAAACCCTTTCCAAAGCTTGATCTCCACACCAAACGTCTCTCCAAAAACTGGTATGGTTGCCCTCACCAACTACAAAACGAATGTGATTTGCAAAACATGGCCACCCCTTCCTGATGAACTTCCATAGACCCACACCATACCCTCCTCTCACTTCGTTAGAACACCAACCGCCCCTAGTGGCACCATATTTAGCATCAATAATTTCCTTCCACAATGATCCCCCCTCCAAATGATATCTCCAAAGCCATTTTCCCAATAGAGCTTTATTAAAAATTCTCAAATTACACACTCCCAACCCCCCATTCACAACTGAATCACAAACTGTTTTCCATCTAACCAGATGAAATTTCTTCTCCTCCCCCATGCCTCCCCATAAGAACGCCCTAAAAAGTTTCTCCATCTTGTTCACTATCCCTACAGGCATAGGGAACAAAGATAAAAAATACGTGGAAAGATTAGTGAGAGTACTCTTAATAAGAGTGAGGCGACCCCCTTTTGATAAATACACCCGTTTCCAACCAGCCAATCTTTTCTCTATCTTCTCCACCACCCCATCCCAAATGGTTCTACTCTTAAATGTAGCTCCCAACGGAAGGCCCAGATATTTCATTGGGAACAAAGACACCTTACATTTCAAGAGCCTTGCTAAACTAAGAATATTAGAAACCATACCCACAGGAACCATCTCAGACTTGCCAAGGTTCACCTTAAGCCCTGACACTGCTTCAAAGCAAAGTAA